>CM021106.1:475507515-475739645 GCA_007115665.2 Sequoiadendron giganteum | reverse complement strand
AACCAAAACGATGTTGAAGCAACTCTAACCCGAATGTACACCAGGATCCCGATGTGGGCAAGGTGTGAGCATTGGTCAGAGGATCTTAATCAAAATGCTTATGCAAGAACTCTAACCAAGAATGGCGCCGATGATGGCGAGCATATGGTCAGAGGGTCTTCTACACTAAGTACTGAAAAGGAACTCGACACCAAGTATGTGCTACCCAATCCAGTATGGAGTTGAGGCAACCATATGGCGGAGTATTACAAATTACAATGCTTGAGAGAAATAACTGAAATGCTGAAAGCACTCAACACCCAAAATATGCTTTCTAATCCAAAGTGGAAAAGTAGCTACCATAGGGCGGAGGAAAATTGAATACAATAGCAAATACTGAGCGTAAAGCTGAACATCACAACTATGATGAGCAAGAATAATTATACTGTCAGTACTACTGCCAGTTTACAATATGAAGGATAATATCTTGCTAGAAATGTGAATCAACATATAAATCAAGCTGCAATAATATGTATTGAACTTCCTTTACTGAATAATAACGATTAGATCTGAAAGTGCACTGAACAGACCAACCTTTAATTCTGATTTATGACAGTCCAGATTTCTGTGTGCACGAACAGCAGCCCTGTATTTCACAAATCCACTCACAACTTGCTCAAAACTTAGCCAAATTCCACCAAACGAATTGCAGTATGATCCTACTATGATGGCGACCAACTGAGAACACTGAAACTCACTCAAATGACTCTAATTATTTAATGCACGAAATTCAAGGCAGATCTGAACAGTACGGCCCAGCAAGAGGGCGACTTTGCATTTAAAAATTGAAGACTCTTCTAAAAATTCTATAACTTAGGACAAAGGGGCGCCTAGCCAAGACAGAGAGAATGGAACAATACCCAGAAGCAATATTTTTGTATTTTTTGATTTACGAGTAAAAACACAAATCTGTTGTAGCTAAAATGCAAGTCTGGAGAATCTCTAATATGCAAAAATCAGAAACTAAAGAGTCACAATGCTGATTACAATGCACAAATCCCAATGAAACTCACAAAACTATACTAATTCACCACTAGTTGCTGTGTTGCAAGCAAGAAGCAATGCCCGAGCTAGGAGGCCTTCATTCCTCGAAGCAATCAAATACCATTCCGGCAGAGTAACAATACTGTAGACAAAAGATAATGAATTGAGGATCAAAGTTTTCCTTTTATAATTTTCGGTTGACTCTTCTCGAAACCCTAACCTTCTCTTAAGAGTCAAACCCTAATCCTTCAACCAATGGCGTCCTTTCCTTCTAGCTGCAATTTTGACTTTTAATTATTAAATTATTCCTTCATTGAAGATGGCGTCCACTTTTGCTTGGGGAATAAATCTTTTAATAAGAGATATAATCAATTCCTTTAATGAGGCGCCCACCCATAAAGAACCTCTTTTAAAAACAACTTAAAGTAAAGTTGCTAGGCCAAGGGTCAATGTTAAAATATAACATTAAACATAACTTCTTCAAAATAATTCAGCTTATCACCTCAAACTGCATCCCGAGGCCAGAATTTGAATACGCCAAATGAATCAGTTGAAGAGGAAAGTCAACTGCCTGAGACCAACCTGTTTACTGCCCGGAATAGAATTTACTAAAAATAGTAAATTCCTGAAGATGCTTAGAATGCCCAGAAGAACATACCACTGCGAAGCTCTTTGAAAACCCAGAAAGAATCCGCCATTGAAACAACCAACTCTGAGCAAGAACTTCCATCAAAATAGGAAACCCTAATTTTACCTTTCGACTAGCCTACGGGTCTCCAGAATAGGCCAACGGTCACTAAAAAGATCAGGCTTGAGATGGGGACATTACAGCCTTAAAGTGAGTTTGCTGCAAAATGGATTCTCTTTGGAGTTAGATTCGTCAAGCAAAGTGGGAATTTCAGTGGCACCAGAGGCCCTTGTTTGTTAGAAAGTTTGCCGACTATCAATCCTCTTGATCCTATGGTGCGAACTGTTCCTTTGCAAGTGGATCTGACGGTGTGTGGTCCTACCAATGGCATGTCTTTCATAAGCACGAGTTTCAAGAGTGGAAAAGGTAGAGAAAAATTCTCTAGCTGAGTGTCCTTTTGACCTGCTTGTGCGTAAACACCTGCTCATGAGCCTTCGACACTTCCTGCTAATCTGCATTCACTTAACCTTTTGACTATAGGTGTCAATTGCCAATTGCATGCACAAGTTTTGCACTAAGAGAATATCTTATCCTGATATTGGAATCATTGAGACCAACAAAACTCCACAATCTCATCCAATGACTTCGCTTAGTCAGATCTCAGGGGCACACTACTTTCTATTAACATATTCTTCACTGAGCTTTTCAAGCAGCATTATCATTTCAAGTTGAGGAATCACCAACTATCTTCATGCTTCATGTCAGTTGTTCATCAGCTGACCATCAACTATATTTCCCTCCTTTGACATCTTTCTTTCTCTTTCCCTTTTTCTGCACTATGCTTCTTCTATGGCTTAGATCACTATAGGGGGCATGATCTCCAAGTCCACCTTGTACAAATATGGGCTCTGCCCTCTTGTTAATACCTTTGGCTCATTATGTAATGAAATTGTCTCGAGATTTTATTGCCCAATATCTTATCCTAGAGAGAGTCCTTGGCCTTGAAGCTTTTGTGTCTTGTGTCTACTCTTGGTCCTTGGGTGGAAGTAGTTCAACTAGTTTGTGTGAATGTATGTTCTAAACTTTGTCAATTTTATATGATGGAATGTGTTTATGTGTGTTAGTTGAATAGTGAAAGCATGTTGAACTAGCTTTGGCCACACTATGTACTTGAATGTGGATGGAAGGTTAAACATTGAAAGGAGAGTGAATTGATTACTTTTTTTCCAGCACATTGCCTCCTTTTTACTTTGTTTCTCTAGACCCTATTTTCCTTCTAACCATTTTTCCTAGCATGATAAAATAGGAGTAGATTATCATTAGGAATGGTTTGGTTTTCTCTGCATTTAGAATAGTTGCAATAGCAGCAATATGTCAAGCTAGCTAACATCCCAAAAAGGAGTCAGCCTTTTCTAGAGATTCCCCAAGCTTAAGATAATAGTTGGTTGTAGTGAGTTTCCATTGTTCAGGTTTATTTGGACCAACAAAATACAATGGGCACAATTAGTGTTTGTTGAGTATGGTGACTTGTGTAATGAGCATAAAAAGTTTTGCTGCATTGGGAGGGTATCCTATAGCTTTATCCCCTTTGGCCCTATCTACATGTCAACTAGGTCTCACTACCTACTCTCTCTCCTCCCTTAATGGAGGAACCTCTTTTACACCGGTTAGGGCTGCACCTTTCTTTCCTTTGCCTCCTTGTTACTCCCCTCTCGAGGGCAACCTTTGTGCGGGACTAGATGTGCCACTTTGATGCCTTAACAATTTTTTTCAAGCTCGATGGGACTCAACTAGGTCTTTCCATTGTTTTTGTATTTTTTTTATGTTTTAAACAATTAGCAACAGAGAAGCAAAATTTATGCTATCAAGACATAGCTCTCCTATTTGAAGTGCTTACGCTTGTAGACCTAGTTTCTATATAGTGTTGATACTTTTGCTTTTAGTGTTGTGGTGAAGCCTAAAGAGTTTTGCTTTTGAATTATTTCTAATCACTTGGTGTCTCCCATCTTTCAAGCTAACACACAGTGCAATTTATGAGAAAGATCCAAACAAGATCCCAAACAAGAAAGTAGCTAGGAAATGGCTTTGTAGTTGTGCAATGGCAAGGAATGAGCCTTTCATTGCGTGGAACTCTAGAAGTCAGCTTGTCATAACCAAGGGAATCATCTTCTAGTGTTTGCATTGAAATCATTACACTTCTTTGTTAAGGATGGCTGTATCTCTCCATCAGAGCATATCCAAGATGTGTCTAGTGTGTTTGCACTTCATTACATAAACAAACTTTGATATTAGGTTTGAGTTACTTATTTCTTATTTCAAGGACAAAGCTTTTGATTGATTTTGAAGGTTTCCCTTGGTTCCATCATTAATTGGGATTCTATGAACCCCTTTTCTGTGAGAATTTCAAAGAACAGTGTGACTTTATCTCTCTTTTAGAGCAGCTCATCAACATCAAACACACTCCCATGGAGACCCTATTCAACTTTAACTTGCATTTAGTTGCATGCATGAGTGAATCCCTATTACACTTAGATCCTTAAATGATTTTGGCTTCTTGTACTACCTTTGGGCAATCAACCCCAACATAGTACTGACGATTTAGGCTATGGGTGGGACCGCCCTCTAGGAGGCATTTGATTTTTTCGATGTGAGTCAAAAACAACTTGAGTCACATTGGTAAGATAGCTCTAGGCCAATTGTGCCACTATACTTTTTAGTCACTTTGAACCAACCTCAAGTGCCTTAGCTTGCACCAATTTCTACTCAAGCACCAAATGCACACATGGAGATGGTATTTGTTTTATCTTCCAAGTCACTAGATTTTGAAAATAACATGATGGAGGTGATTTATGTGTTGACAAATGAATTGGTATCTCTCAAATGTAGTCAAGAATTTGAACAATAGGGCCATCGTCAGGGAAACCATTAAGCAGGTTACAAACCAAGCTACCCTTCTTTGTGCTCACAAGCTCCTCCTTCTATAGTTGGTCCTCTATCTTTTCCTAGACTTCTAGGTCCTTCCCTCCCATCTATGAGGGGTGGTAATCACTTGAGCAACTGTTTGTATTCCTTTGTGAAACAATCTAGTGGAAGAGCTAGGTGCGTTGTCATATTGGTGTCTAACGTGCGATGTAGGACATTATCCATTATCTTGCATTGTGTATAAGGAACAACTCTATTACATTAGTGGGATAAAACCTTAGAGTTCCATCCCTTTGTAGTTGCCATAAGAGCAACCTATGACAACACAGACAAAAAACGACGTATTCTGTCTCTCTTGAAAGGAAATCTAACCTCTGAAGCTTCAAAGAGATAACCCCAAGGCTTCTATAGTCAGGTCTTGACTTGCAGAAAACAACTCAGTGGTTTAATGATTAGTTGTTTAACAAGGGGCCTTACAACTATTTAGTTGGAACTTAAGTAATAAGGGTTTAAGAGATTTGAACTTCTAATGAAATCCTAGCTGTATTTTCAGATCCGAAATCTGAAAACAATGTTCGACATCAAATATGATAGTCTGGGTAATGCTTTCTTCCTAAACTAACTCAATCTTAAATAAAATGCAAAAGATGGGGTGAGAAGAGATTAGGTGAAGAAAACCTAAGGACAATGATGATAATGATTTGGTGCTGCAGATAGACGAGTCACTCACAAAATCGATACTTGCATACTCAAAGATTAACTCATAGTCTCATAATGCTGCAAGAAGCAGTGCAATCTTCAAAGGAAATGAAAGATTTTTAGATCATGAACATTTATGCAAATACCCAATTCTGGCATAATTCAAACAAATCTTCACAATTGAACTAATATCAAAATAAGGCTCAGACTAACCATACAAAGTAACTTACAATCAACAAGCTGCAAATGGTATGAACCAGAGATCTATCAAATATCCTCACACTGCACCATTATCATAACTAAACTTTGTCTAATATTGAAGAAAGGAGCCATGCAAACATAAGAAATAACAAGTAGAACACCAAATCTCCAATGTTGTGCTTGTATTAATTTCAAATGTTGGGTTACAACAATTCCTATTCAACAACCTTTTCAATGAGAGAGGATTGTCGCTTTATAAGCGAGGGCAGCAAAACCCAAGGCAAAATCAATGGTGGAGATTATCTCAACTCCAAGGGCCAAGATTACATTTGCATTTAATATTTGGTGTGCATTAAATGATTACAACATATTCTTCATCTATCTCCAACTAGAATTAGTTACAAATGTACCTAGGGATATGTAAAAGTACATTATATTATATCTTTGCATTAAATTACAGTTACAACATCCCAGGAAATTTGGGGCACAAAATTCCAAAAATGTTTGAACTGGCAACTCACAAAAATCGGTCATCTATTACACTCCTGCCCATTGATTTCTCCTTCATAGAAAATTTCACAAAGGCCGAAGTAACCTCATCATTGGGCGGACTTGTAGCAACATGGATCTTATAACATTGATCATCATACTGATCAATCAATTGATGGTGTAGTGCCATCCATGGAGGCTTCTGGCTGATAAAATTCTGAGACTTCACCAAAAGTTGAGCAGCCTCGTCTGTAAAATCTATTGATAATTTCTGGGTAGGATCCTTATGGACCAATAACTTCCATTGCTGTTTCAAAATATGCTCATTTATTCCCGTAGAAGCATCCACTTTAGTTTTTTTAAGCTCCCCCAAAAATTGCCCGCAAGCTACCAAAACTTCATTGATTTGAGCATTAATCTTCTTTACTTCTTGTTCGACCTCATTACCACTTTTCTGCAAAATCTAAGAGCATGCATCCAGTACTGAGGTTCTTTAACTTGTTCTTTCTTCAAAATATCTTCTTTCACTAACACCTCATTCAAAAGCTTCTTAATAGCCTCTAACTTAGGAAATACTAAGCCATGGTATTTTTCATTACTGCTACAATCCTCAACCAGCTTATCTACCTCCTCCTTGAGGATGAGGAAATTATTGTGCACCTGTATGGCAATATCAATCGCCTTATTTTCAGTGTCAAAAATGTTCTTCAACCAACTTTGAGTAGACTGAGCCCAAGATCTCATTTCTCCATTTTATCCACTTCATCCTTAGATAGCACTATTGGAGTTATTGTCTTATCCGGTGTGCTATGAATGGGAGTCATTAGATGCTGGATGAAAGCAGTGAATTCAACCACCAGGATTTCAACTCCGCTTTAGTTGTTTCATCCTTATTCATTCTTTTCAAAATGTTGGAGACAGACCCCTACAACTCTTCTTTCTCCTGCGCTCTATTTGTGGGACCTGTTGTGACCTATTTCACACATCGCCCCATCGCAAATGGGGACCCCCAAGTTTGGTTCCGCCCTCTGCGCAACGTCTTTGAGAGTCTTGAATTTGGACAAAATTTTGAAAGTCAGTCTGGCTAAGTTGAGATTTTGAACCCGTTTTTGGGCCTTAACGTCATAGAAGTGCTTAGAAGATCCGGTGGACGAAGATCGCCATTGCTTTCGGTCGTTTCTGACACTTCCTATTTTTTAGGGAATCTGCTTTTTTGCTTTTTGCTTTTTTGATTTTTGGCATTTTTAGGCCATTCTGGAGTCCCTCTTTTTTAGGGATGCTTTTTGCTTTTTCTATTTTTGGAAAGTTTCTATTTTGGGAAAAAGTTTCTATTTTTGGATCCCATAGAACAGAAAATCAATATGTCTCCAGAAATCAAGAAAATCAAGGTAAAGTGAAAAATGGCAGGAATTTTTGAAAAATGTCTAAGTCTGAGAATGGCGCCATCAAGAGAGGAATGGCATGAAAAGTCAAGGTCCGCCCTACCTTTGGCATGCCAAAGGTAGGCACTGGCAAGAAATTCACCAAGTCCGCCCATGGCATGAAAGTCTTCAAGTCCGCCATAGGCAAGGTGGTCTCCAAGTCCGCCCAAGATGCTTGGAAGGGGCGCATGGCATGGAGAGGCCGAAGTCCGCCATAGGCATGAAGGTTGCCAAGTCCGCCCTTGGCACAAGGAACTCAAAGTCCGCCCAGCAAGGTAGGAAGTGCGCCATATGGAAAGTGGCATGGAGAGGCTGAAGTCCGCCATAGGCAGGAAGGTTGCCAAGTCCGCCATGGCATAGAGAAGCTAAAGTCTGCCCCTAGAAAAAAAAAAACGGCATAAAACTCATGAAGTCCGCCCCTAGTAGAAAATGGCATGAAAAACACAAAGTCCGCCCCCAAGAAGTGTGGAGAAGGGTAAAACATGAAGGGGTGCGCTCCAAGGTGTTTGGAAAGGGGTAAAATTGCAAGATAATTCATTGAAAATTGAAATAAATGATGGAAACAAGTGGAATTTTCCGTTGGACAAGGCACAAATAAAATTCGCCATGGCAAGGAAAATCTAAGACCAATGGATGATAAAATACGCCATAGGCAAGGAATTATAAGACATTCGCCCAACTCTTGAAGAGAAAATTATACTAAGGCATGAAAAACGGAGAAATGTCTAGAAGAAGAAGAGGTTTTGGCCGGCATAAAAATCACGCCCTAGCACAACGGAGTGAAATTTTTGGCACAAGATGAAGAGTGCTTGGCAGAGCAAACATGAAGTCCGCCCCTCTTAGCTTGGAAAATTCCTAAAGGGCTAGTAAAAAAAATGGCAAAGTGGCAGAGGTCTCCAGGTTCGCCCAACCCAGAAGATGAATCGTTCGGCTAAAATAAAAATGTCCAGAAAGGTCAGAACTCCGCCTAGAGAAGTAAAATTTGGCAGATGAGCTATTGAGTACATTTTGGCTAGGCAGACAATTTAAAAAAGAGATATTTTGCCTCTGACGAACGAAATTAGCCATGTATCAAGATTAAACGGGTTGGAATTTAATATTTTAATATTTTTAATTATTTCCCTGACACTTAGGGAATTTTAATTAAAAATTCAAAATCCGAAGATTATTTGGAAGATTAAACTAGTCTGCCTTAGATAAGTTTAAACTTTGCCATGTTCGGAGGATTTAAAATACGTTGGAAAAATAATTTTGGACAATTAATTTAATATATTTTCCAACACTTAGTCAATTTTCCTTGAGAAAATTCGAAAATCTCAGTAGAGATGGCACAGAGACGAAAGTTAGAAACTTGCCTCGATAACTGAAAGTGAAATTAGAAGCTTGCTAATCCGAGGAGAAAACGTTTCTAAAAATTGGAAGAAAATCAAAAGAAAGAAAGCAATGCCTTGAGGAAAATCGCACTTCTCAGCCATAAAATGAGTTTCAGCAACTCATTTCTTCACAAATTCCGGCTGAGAAGCAACTATCTCTCTCGAATCTTCAGGAAAACATTCTCGAAGGAGAAGTTTGTGAGAATAACATCATTGTGAGAATCGAGATAGCATTCTCTTATTGAAAGACGTGATTTTTGAGAGAAGTAATTTATTTCTTGGCTGAAATCGTACTTCTAGCATAGTGGCGCACTTCTTCTGGCAGATTTCTTTGAATTTTTAAATTCATTTGCAGCCACAACGTGATCTTTGAGGTTTGGAAGTTAATCGACAACGCATTTGCGCTGTGTTTCTATCTTCTACTTCGTTTCCGGCACAAATTTCATTCATGATAGGCGAATTTAATTACTTTCAGCTTGCTTTTTGACAGAAATTTTAATTTAATAAGGCTGAAAGTGCGATTTTGTCTAAGCTATACCCCGAAACTCATTAATTCTTAAATGATATTGTGTTAATGTTAAGTATCTTGTGCTTGCAGGCTGCCGATCGATCAAAGCGAAATATCCAGGCAGGCACAGATGAAGTTTGCAAGTAAAGGATCGCAGCCAGAGACCAGAATAAAGTCTAAGTGGAAAAATGTCTCAGACACTGATCTTGGCCACATCGATCTCGTGGAATTTAAAAAGAGGATATATGGACACAACGGACCCTTACCAACGCCTGCAGCTAGAAGGATAGTGAGAAATGGCATATTTCAAGCTGCCGGATTCCAGCCTGCACTTTGCTGTGCTGAACTGATGGTGGAGTGTGCACTTCACTATGATGCTGAGTCAAGGCGGATTGTGGCGCCTGATGGGAGAGTGTTGGCACATCTGACAGAGGTGGCCATTCAGGAAGCCTTCGGCATTCCGGCATATCCTAAAACTGTCTACAAGACCAAGGAAGATGCTCAGAAGTTATATGACAAAAATCCTGATCTTTGTGCCGCCAACCTTAACAAATCTTGGCTAGACAAGCCTAGACCGTCCTTTAAGAAGATGCCCAAGAAGTTGATGCACACGGACTTCAAGGAGGACTATGGAGATATTATTATCTTGCTGAACAGAGTGGCAGGCAGTCCCTCGGGAGCACCCTTTGAGCCGTGGATGTATTATTTCATTGAGGACCTCACAGAAGGTGTCAAGATGTTCAACTGGGCTAGGATGATAAGCAATAATCTTCACCACCAGCTTATCAATCTAGAGAAGACCAAAACGTTTTATATGGGTTCTTACGTCGTCTATATGTTGGCCAGAACTTACAGATATGCAGGCTTGATCTGCAAAGGCACAGTTGGCAGTAAGGAGAACGAGCTAAAACCTTATGACTGTTACCCACAACTCCAGCTGAGGGAGAAGGCGCATTTTAGACGAGCCCACGACGCGTTCCTGATGTACATCACCAGGATACTCCAGGGAGGGACGCATCAGCGGCTGACACATGAAGCCAAAAGCCTAATCGGTAAATACGGGTCTTGGTTTATCCAGTATCCAAGATTTACGTATATCAGAATTCAAGGATTCACTGGAAGCCCGTACCGTCTGCCCATCTTCCCCACGAATAAGATGGTCCTGCTCGAAGTGTTGAGGCAGTTAGAAGATTTTCAGGGTCTTCAAAGAGCAAAGCAAAAGGCGGCAGTTACTTTTCCCTTCTTTATAGGGAACATGCTGGAGTCGTGTCGTCATCATCAGGCAGCTGACAGTGCCAGAATCGAGATACAGCATTACCCTTTCTCTCCATATCCGGCCAGAAATCACTACGACCCCCATCACCACATCAAAATGGTGGATGGAAGGAGGTACAAGCATAGGGTCGAACTGGAGGACTATTGGGCAAATGCTGCGGATGAATTTGAGGTCAGACGGAGGATGTGGTCCAGATTACCTCTCAGCTTGATCAGGGCAACAGAATTTTGTCACGTGCCAGATCAGTTGGAAGAGGACGAGAATCAGACGCAACCGCGCTTCGATGAGAATTCAGCTTTGCCCGCTGTCCAGTGGTCAGAAGCAGAGCATGCTGACTTGAACGTCTTGATGAGGCCTGTCATCAAGTTTACTCAGTGGTGGGTTGATCAACGAGTTCAAGAATTAAGGCGCCAGAAGATAACCCTGACCTATGATATGCTAAGCGAGGCAGAGTCTTATTCTTCCAATGCGGGAGCATCACAGGACCTCCCAGTGATAGAGGCCACCACATCTAGGAAAAGAAAAGAAATAGCTGCAGGCAAAGAGCCGGTCCAGAAACAGGTAAAGATGAAACCTTCTCAATCGGCCGCCTCCAGAAATATTGAGGAGATACTGGCTACCGCCGATGCTTCACTGGCAGATATGAGGGATCCTTCTCCGATTCCTGAAAACAACGCGGAGCTTCAGCCAGATGAGGATGCGCCACCTTCTCCCACGGGCACCGAAATATTGGAGTCGGATGACGACAATGTGGGCACCCAAGATGAGGATTTTCAGGAAGGGATGATTTCAGCCCTTAGGGGAATTGTAGACGTTCCTGATAGAGAAGGCGTGCCGGAAGAAGACGGTGTTGAGCAGCTTACGATACCGGATTGGCTGAAGGAGAGGCTAAAGGTACAAGTGCCGGCAGATGAACCAGAAGAGGATGATACGGCAGACTTTTTGGCCAGACTGTCTCAAACCGTGCCCAAAAAGTCGGCAAAGAAATTCTCCAACATACATAGAGACGAGGCCGGCAACAGGACAGTGCAAATCGCCGTGCCTACAGTGGACAAGCCACGGGAGGATATGGCTCCACAGGATTACGCCATCACGACCATTGACTTGGGTCCAACCACTAAGGGCCAAGAAATGGAAGATTTGGACAATTCTGTGTCCGCCATCAAATCAAGGTTGGCGAAGGAGGTAGCCAGAAGGAAGGAGTGCCAATTAGAGATTGAGCGCTTAAGGGAATATATTCAGCACTTGATCAAGCCACTTGATCAGGACACTACGGCAGCTCCTCTACTTCCGAACTCTTCGCAGGAGGCCATTAAAGAGATGGAAGAAAACAGGCTCACGGTTCAGGAGGCCAAAGAATGGATAGCCGTAAAGGGGACTGAAGCTGAGACATTTGTGGAGCGGCTAACTTTGGTTTATGGCCAGGCCACTGCCTTGCTTTCTAGGTTCGCTTCTTTGGCAGAAGTATGGGACAGCCTTCCAGACGTGCAGGATAGAATAATCCCTTGCCTTAGGATTCTGAAAGGAGTTCCTAAGCAAGAATTGATAGAGGGAGGCGTCATCGCAGCGGGAGCAGCCTATGACTTCCACACTTGGTATTGGGCCTTGACGGCACGAGGTGAAGTCTTGGAGAGGGTTAAGATTGACGGCATCAGACTGGAGGAACAGGTCAAGGAAGTTCAGGCCAAAATCCTCAACATAATTGCCGATGTCCTGGATAAAGAGGCGCTGCGAGAGAATGACCTGCAGTTGGAAGTTTTGAAGAAAAGTGTCCAGGAAAATATCTTCTACATCACTGGGCCCATCTTGAGGCAGGACTGGGCCAAATTGGCGAACTTCTTGAGCATCAGAGAGTCCTTTGAGAAGACTGAACCAGAGTGGGAGGAGACCTTCGCCAGATGCGCCGAGAGCATGGATGGGCTTGAATTCAGAATCGGCATGCTTCCGCAGGTTACCATGGACGAGGTTGCCTCGATCGTGTCCAGATTCGGCGAATACACGGCAGCTCGAGAGGATCAGGATATAGTCCCTTGAAAATAGCTCCTATTGCCAACTCATTGCTGTTCATTGCCAGTTAACTGAAGTTATTTTGGGAAACCCTAATTAGGGTTTCGTTTGTTAAATCTTGACCGTCGGCTCATTTTTAATCTGAGCCATTTATTCCATTTATGAAACTCTATATAAACTCATTGACCCTCATTTGTATTGTGTGAAGTGAGTAATAAAAGATTGTTGCGACGAAACTATTTCCGTTTATAAAAGCTCTTGTGCATGATTTGCTAAGAACAACTTTTATTTTCAAGTAGTATGCAAGGTTGAATATTTCTCCTTCAACACTTAGAGTAGAATTAGAATAGCATTTCATTACATGTTGGTTAGATGAGTGATAGATTTGATCGCAGTGGCGGATAAAATTTTGCTCATACTTTTGTCGAGTGGATGATTTGCATTTGACGTGTAAAGTTAGTCTGAGCCATTAAATCGTGGATGCTTAACTTCTGTTTGTTTCAATTACCGATTCAAATATGAAAATTCTTATCACTTCCGTTGAAGATTGCACCTGCTTCGCGTAGTTGTCCAAAGGTGGCGAAACGAAGTGTGGTTACCCATTTTGTCTACTCACTGCTGTCTCTTGAATTCTTAGGCGTAGTTTAGATCTCTAAACCCTTATCTTTTTTTTATTTTTTTGGAAAATCTGAAGATACCCACCGAAAGAGCCTTCAAGGATAAAACCGTCTAAGTTTCCAACCCGCAAAAAGAGAATTTCATGTAAGTCCCCTTGTGATTACCAGCAATCACAACGCCCACTGGCCTTATCCACATGTCAAGACCTGACCAAAGAAACCTTGGAGTTATTGTATTGTCTACTAGATTTTTGCAAGCACTTTTCAAGAGAGGATAAGAGTGTCCTTTGGGCATTTTTATTCTGTGTTCGGTGGCGTACTCAAAACACGCACCAACAGGACCCAAATTGATGGTTGAGATATCAAAATCTTCAGGTAAAATAGTTTTATTATCTTTATCCACAAAAGGGGTGGTCACATGTAGGATCCTAGATCCAGATGCATCCTTGGTCATATGTGACCTTATTTTGGCCCTTTTCTTTTCCTTGGGCTTCTCTCTACCCTACTTAAAATTGCCTCTAAACTTAACTTGGGAACCTCAACAATGGCCTTTTATTCTTTAGTTGCTCCTCTATCCATATAGAGGCTGCAACCTTATTTGTAGATTTTGTTTGTTGAGGAGGAGAGGAAGTCTCCTTGTGAATATCCTCTACCAAGACCTCTTCTACCTATCTTCTTGGCCTTACCCTTGGCCTTAGAGGGAGTCTCTACTTCCTTCTCTGTGGGTTCTTCACTAGGGCCCACCTCTTCTTCAATGTGCTCCTCCTCACTAGAAGAATCTTCAACTTCTTCAACCTTTTCATAAGTTAACTCTACTCCCTTAGCCATGAGAGCAGAGGACTGGGCTTCCATCCATCTCTTGGTTCTTCTTAGGATTGGTCTATTTATGATATCCAAGTCAATCACCTCTTCTTTAGTCTAGCTAGGAAATGGAATTGGTTGCTTTGCCACTTCATTGTATTCATCCTTTGATAGTACTTTGCCATATTTATCCACTTGATTAGGAATGGGAAAGATGCAGACAGCTCTAATATATTCCACAATCAATCTAGAGTAAGTCCTCTTTCTTACTTCTAGATCATCTTGGCAATTAGCCCAAAAGTCTTCTATGTCCAGTTGATGCCCATATTGCTTTCCTACTTGCTTCTTTCCCAATTCTGTCCGTTGGCCTTCAAAAATCCTTTCTCTAAATTCCTCCATGTCTACATGTCCTAGGTTGGTATCCCCAACCAAAACCCAACTAGTTGTAATTCTTGTAGGAGGATCTACATCTTTGAATTCAAACTTCATTTTGTAATGTCCCCAATTTTGAGTCAACATATAATTAGACAATTAATTTAATGTTGTCAAGAAAAGGTCGAAATATTAAGACAACTTAAAATTAATTAATGGTGCAAAAGTAACTTATGTTCTGAAAAGTTAAAAATAAATTAAAGTTACTTTTTATGAGAATTCTCTAAAAGACAAAATAAAAAGAAAAAACAAAAAAAGGATGAGAATCCAAACGGACACGAGGAGTTACAAGGAGGAGGTGAATAAAAGAACTAAGGAGCTCATTTGCTGTTAGGCTGGATTTTGGATTTTGAAATAGGTTCTTGTTGGTGAACGTAGTTCACGGCCTTTCTTAGGTCAGGAGCTCTCTGAAAGAAGATTGGCTTCGGTAGTGAAAAATCTGCCTTGGCTAATAGCTAGAGAAGACATTGAATTTTCTCACTTGGTTTAAGCGATTGTTTGTTGATGACATTTTGTAAGGACCTTTTAAGACAAAATTCTAGAGTCATTATTGAATAGATTGTTTTATCAATTCCTTGCTGAAAGTGTTTGTAGATAAATTGTAATGAAGATTGAATTTTAAATGAAGGATTTTGCATTCCAGTTTGATATCAAGGTTTTGTTATGCATAATATTTCCGTAATTCTGCTTGATATCAAAGTTTGGTTTGCTGTGGGAATTTTGGGAGAAATTGAGCAATTAATAAAGGGGTTGCCGAATCTAGGTTATATCAGGTCATTCATTTGAAATATTTAGGAAATGAACAAATGAATTGCCAGCAATATAAAAACTCTAGTGATGGTGCTCCAAATTAAAGAATCAAAGTGCTGTTGAAATAGTTTTTTAAGAACTGCATAATGAATGATTTTTAATAGCCGCCCAAAATATGTGAGTTGCAAATAATCAAGGGAGTCGATTAAATAAGTGATTATTTGATGCCGTTGAAGTTGGGAGCATTTCTCCTTGAAGCTCTCCACCAGAATCGCAGTTGAAGTTGGTAATTTTTGAATGAATGCATATTTTAATGATATTTTATCCGCTATAGTGGTTTTTCCTTGAAGGAGCCGGTCCAGGGAGTCGAGCAATTCAAATAAATTGGTATTCTCATGGAAGCTTGGAGTAGTGGAAGGATTGAGAACATCCGTTGCTTCCTTTGTGAAAGACATGTCACGGACAACCTCAACGAATTGAAGGACCATCACCATAATCATTGTTTCTGAGTCGAACCATTATTTGGTTGCCATGTGAGATTGGGAGTCTTTCCTTTGAAGCGCTTCACCAGTTAATATATTTAGGAAGTGAGTATTGGAAAGTGATGGAACAAGAGGCCCGATAACATTAAGAGAGGCATTTAATTGAGAGAAATTGCCGATTCTTTAACTATTGAGCGTACACCACTTTCTACTGGCCGCTGCTGTCTAGAAAAATATTTGTGGAGTTTGTGAATGGATTTTAAGATTATGATTTGAAAGAAGTTATTCTGGACAGAGTCGAAGGAATCAAGAAATTGCTAATGCGTAACAGAGGAGGAAGGAGGCTTCTGATCAATATGTCCTGAAGTTTCGAGTGGTATCTTCAATTCTGGTTAGTAGGAAAGACTTTGAAAAGAAACGTTGGTGACTTCTTATGATTTCAAAAGAAAGGGAGAAACTGGATGCTCATAGTATTATATTATAATTGTGTATTTTGTTCATAGCATAGAGTCAAGGGTTTGTTTAGTTTTTACTTTTTAATGAAGCTTCTCCTTAGAATTTGAAGAGAGGTTCATCTTTGCATTTTGTTCCATTTTATGTTTTCTTGTAAGAGACAAATTAAATTGTCAATGCATCACCCCCTCTCTCCTCAAAAGGAGGAACCATTTCTACATTGGTCAAGCCTAGACCTTGCTTACTTTCGCTTCCTTGTCACTTCCCTCTTGAGGGTAACTTTCCTTTCATTTGAAGCTTGTCTTTGACTATATAAGGTCTAATGAAAGAGGCCTCTTGACTGCTGTTGGGTGTTTGATTCCTATATGATGTATCTTCATTTGAAAAGTCTCAACTTCAAGTATGGGCTTGTATCAATTGTAGAGATAAAAATGTAAAGCAAACATTAGCTCGTTAGAAGATTCCAAATTGGCCAGTAATCTTTTCATCGGAGAGCTCTAGTAAGATTTTCTTCAATAAATTTGGAATGCTATAGAAGCCATCCAAAATGAAGTGTCTTGTACCCTTTATTGAACTAAGGAAATAATTTAATAATTTAATTTAAGTTGCTAAAAAAAGTAACTTTAATTATTTAAAAGACAACTTATATTTTATTATTAAATAATAAAGTACTTAAAAGTGATTTTATAAAGTCTTTTAAAAGAGGGCTTAAGATGCTATCAAAAGTATCGTTAGGACAAGGTGGCAAATTGAAATATGAAATTAAAAAGAAAAGAAATTCTAGAGACTTCTTGAGCAGGCTAAAGTTTAAACAATAGTAAATAGGTGACGATAAAAGGAATTAGGCTTGAGAAAAATCATCCATTTTGTTTGTGAATAAAATCCCGTTTTTGAGATTGAATCCCATATCCTTCTTTTTGCCTAAGGACAAAAACTCTTTTGGCATTGAAATTTGGAGGACGAAAACTTTTAAGTTTCCTTTAGGATTTGAGGACAAAAACCCTCCTATCCATTCAAGAAATTTCATATAGGGATTGCCAATGTGCTGAAAAGTTTGAAGGACTTCCAATTTCATGAGTAATATTGAAGGTTTTCAAATTGTGCTATAGTGGTCCGTACCACTACATTGCCATGCTAGATTACTTCGTGAGGGTTTCCAGATTGCTAACGATTTACATGATTATTTGTGAAAGGTTTCACTGATATTTCAATTTTTTTTATGAAGGAATCAATATTATTACAAAGGGTTTTCAATGTGTTTTCTGCTAAGGTCAGATTTATAGAAAGATTCCGTACAACCTTAGTAAGCTTACTGTATGATTTGAAGTTTGATCATATTCTATATAATGATGGGTCCCATACCAAGTAAAGTCACTTTATTGCCTATTCTATGCCTGCCATACCATTTCATAATTTAATTTGTGTGTATGAAAGCTGCCAGCATATTTGAATGAGTTTGAGTTGCCCTACAAGTGTGTTGTACCCTTTTGAGGGGACAAAGTCTGACGTGACTTTATGTTGGACTGCTGTTCATGTTATTTGCTATTATTCAATTACTAAACTGTACTGTTGCATTCGTTCATTATTGTTCCTAAGTATTTATTAGCCCATACCAGGTTTGTCGCTCATGTTAATTGTTGATTATTTTACCAGTCTGTGCTGTTGCTGCAGTCAATTATTACTGTTACTGAGTGTTTATTCAGTCTGTACAGCAATAGTAAAGTATCACTTTGTATAAGGAGTATATCGGGGTTTAATTGTAGATTAAATACTATGTGGTAAGTTGGACACTTCATTATTTGCTGGGTTTGACAGTCCACACAGCTGAGTAGATTGCTGTTAACAAGTTAATCTTAGTGAATACTCCGCTATTCCTACCAGCTGTATAATCAAATATTGTTCATTAGCTGATTGTTCCTTGTTTGCTGTTCACATTGTTGGATACATGCCACCATTACAGTACTGACATTACTGTATCAGCAAAGAGTAGGAGTTCAGTTTGGTGTTTCTTATTATTCGTTACAGCGGTTGCTTAGATTGGATATATTCTTATTTGCTGATCTTATAAAGAGATTTGAATGATATATTGTTAAATTTGAGCGGTTCTTCTCTAGGTTAATTGAAGAATGTATATTTGTTAGTTGGGATGGCTATGCCGTCAAGACAATAGTTTATTTATTTCATTTCCAACATCGCATGCATTTTTAGAGCTGTGCGGCTAGCTGCCAGTAAGTTAGTATTCCAATCATCATATGCTCTCACCTTGCCCGTATTGGGATTTGGGTGATTAGAAAGTGTGAGGGTTCATGCATTTCATCAAATATTTGTAAAAATTAAAAAAAAAGAAAAATAGATGGGGACATTACAACAAGCTTGGATGTCCATTTGTCCCGATCCATCTCTTACTCATATATAATTAAAATGTAGTGGTTGAGTACTGCAGGGAACAAACCTCACCTTGCATGGGACTGAATTGTAACTTCACAAATGATTCCCAAATAATAATTTTATTGACCCAGCTGATCTACCATACAATGCATGCAGGTTCTTTTTCTGTGTGAACAAAAAATTTAATTTGGTTTCTGTTTGCTGTGGGATCTATTTAAGTGGTGTATTGATTGTTCTTTTTGCTATTCACTTGGAGATGGCCTCTGTTTTAAGTTTTTAATAACCTATTCTGATCTTATTGATTCTCTAAGTATGATATTATTGTGTAAATTATCAGATCATATATTACTTAAGCAAATAACATATAGGTTACAAAAATAGAGTTGCACTAATCACGGAGACGTGATTATAGTCTTAACTAAATGAAAACAGATAATCAAGGAGACATGATTATAGACTTAACTAAATGAAACTGAAAGAAACTTAAACTAAAGACTAAGTCAACTAAGATGACCATTATTACATTTAATATTTAATACCCTCCCTTAATGGTCATCGTACAAACAAAAAACTAAGTCTACCCATATTGTGTTGGTCATCAAAATGCAAAGTGTGCAAAATCCTTCTGCTCCTTCTGCTCAGTCTGCTCCGCTATGTGAGCACTTTGCTGAGATGCTTCCTGGTTGGACTTCTCATCAGCCAACTGCTTTCTGCAATACCTCTGTAAATGACCAATTTTCCCACAGTAATGGCAAGTAAAAGACTTCTTGGAGCCCTCCTCCAAATCGCCTTGTCCTTTCTGCTGAGTGGACTTGCCTTTGCCAACATCCTTGGCAGTAAATGCTTGTTCAACAGTGGATGACTCACTGCTGCTCCCAAACTGCTTCTTCCACCGATCCTGCTGCAAAAGCTTGTTGCACATCTCATCAAACTTCAAGTCAACATTGGTGGATGTAATGTTGAGTGTTTCGATGAAGTGCTCGTAGGAACGTGGCAAAATTTTCAAAGTGATTACCACCATATCCTCCTCTTCTACCTTACGACCAATGGCCTCCAATTGAGCGCAAATATTTTTTACTTTCATCAAGTGCTCCTGCAAAGACACTTGGTCATCCATCATAATAGAAAAGAGCATATTCTTCAGAAAGAAAGCCCTTCCCTTGTCTGAGGTCTCTTGAAGATCTTTCAAATGCTTCAAGATCTTCGTAGTTGATTTACCAGAAGGTATTTCTTGTAACATGTCATTGGCGATAGATAATTTAAGAAGCATGACTGCCTCTCGATTACTTCCATCATACTTGTCCTGATCCTTCCCAACAACAGTGGGACGAACTTCTGTACCAAGAACAAGCGCATCCAGACACCAGTACTCAAAGATGGTAAGCATCCTCTGCTTCCATGTGTTGTAGTTCTTTCCATTGAACCTCTGCGAGCTTTCGAACATAATATTGGACAAAGACGCCATCCCTCCTGTTTTCCAAAGCACAAAAAACGAGGTAACTCAGTGATCAGCTAGCAAAATACTAGACAATCAGTTGGCACAACTCCGATTTTGCAAAAATCGTCTGAAAAAGAGGCTTCAGAAACTCGGCAAAATTTTTATAGAATTTTTTTTTCGAAAACTCTTTGCAAATTTTTATTTTCCTAGAAAATTATCAAAACTGGCTAAAAAATCATCTCTTCACGCTGCCATGAAAAACATCACGAATCGGGCACAAATTTCAAGGTGAATCCACTAACACGGGAAACGAGGTACGGATTTCAAAGTACTTAGAAAAAATTGAAGGTAACCTAGAAAACTTCTTGACAAACCCACAAAGAATCTACACTCAAAATATTTTTTCGACTTCAAACAGAGGGTTTATTTGCAAAACCCTAGTCGGCTCAAACTTTCTTCAAAAAAATGGCTTCCAGATTCCTCAAATTGCAGCAAAAGAATGACTGCAAATGACGTTTTCAGAGAAGCAAGAGAAATGCAGCAAAATATAACTGAAATCTGCAGCCAAGGAAGAGAAAATCACGTCCAAATAGAGAAAAAATGTGGGCTCAGGAGGTGCTACAAATCATGGCCAGAGAAGATTGAAAACACGCCTAGAAAATAGTTAGAATCATGCCCAAAAAGCGCAATAAAACAAGGGCAGAAAATAGACAAAAAAACGCGTCGGATCTTTCCACGAAAATTCACAGGAATTGTGTCCAGAATGATATATGGAAAACGACGCCCAAAATAGCGATTTAAAAAAAATCGTGTGCCAAAAAGAAACGCCCAAAAACACGTTTTGAAGCACATGCGGGTAGGAAAAAAATACTAAAAGATCGTGTCACCTAAATGCAGAAGAAAACGCAATCAAAAGCAAAAAATTGCGACCTTCAACATTTGACAGCAACTCCTTAAAAAACCCTCGATTTCCTTAGAGCAGAAGTCGGCCACGATTTTCCTGCAACCACGAAATCACCAGAGAAAAATAGATGCGATTTGACTGTGAAAAACAACCCTCGAAAAGCAAAGAATATATAGGTTACAAAGATAGAGTTGCACTGATCACAAAGATGTGATTATAGACTTAACTAAATGAAAACAGATAATCAAGGAGATGTGATTATAGACTTAACTAAATGAAACTGAAAGAAACTTAAACTAAAGACTAAGTCAACTAAGATGACGATTATTACATTTAATATTTAATAGATATGAGGTTCTCTAAGTGTTTAGTTTCCTTCTCCTTTGGACGATTAAAGTGGTTCTCTATGGCCTTTTTAATGCTTGGGAGATTCTTGTTAGATTTCCATCTATGCAATGGTGGTTGTGAGTCTTCTAATAGAAGTATTTTTTTAATTGCTCAATAGGATGTGGCCTACCTCACTTCATTTGACTTTTGGTTAGATCAAAATATTCAACATTATTATTTTTTCCCAAAGTTTAAGGCATGTTATTCAAGGTTATAGATATACTTAGAATTTTGTTTTCTCAACCTGGCATATTAGTGTCATGTCTATATTGCCACAATTGTTTTTGCATTTTGGGTTTCAAATGAGTTCTTTTTTGCTAACCTTGATGCTACTTTTGAAGATCTGCAGAAACTATCCTCCAAGCCACTTTTATGTTAAAAATCTTTTGAAGCAAATCATTATTGATGCAGAGTCTCAGTCTCACGAGGTGCTGGATGCTTTCTATGAAAAGTATGCACAGTATCTGATTAAGTACAAGGTAAATCCAGGGTTTAATGGTATGTGTTCTGGGGTTTAAATGTCTACAAGCTAATTCTCCTTGTATTTCTATTGTATAGGCTTTAAAGGGTTATTTTGTTATATTTCTAACAGGAGAATGCTGTTTAATTTTTAGCTGAAAACAATTGACTGAAAATTTGTTAACTGCTTCTCAAATATATGCCAACCAAAAGACTAATGTAGTTTTTCCAAACATTACAAATATAAAACTAAAAATTAAAAGAAATCCGAATTTGAAAAACAATATTATACCAGTTTCATGAATTAGCTGATTGTTAATATTCAGTAAGTCATCATGATCCATATATCATGAGTAGTAGCTCACAAAAATCAGTCTCTTCTAAGTTCAAATGGTCCACTTGACACTCATTGCATCCAGGTGATGATTGCAAGGTGAAGCACTAAGACATCTTATTTGGGGGTCACCATCCCAATGCTATTCTGGCTCAACCATAGTTATCCATGGAGTTTTTGCCACAGTTAGGTCAGCTTAGTTTGCTACCCTATTTGTAAAACCTTTAGCAAGTGTTTTTCCTTATGATCCATTCATCAGGGAGATTTCTAGCTCTTTTTAATGCCTTTGGTGTTTTTGCAGGGCATCTTAATGTAATGCCATTTTTTTCAGGAATTAGTTATGTGTTAATATGAAGTCAATCTTAATGAATAAGTATTGGTTCACAAGAGCCCATCTCTCAAGAGCTTGAATGGTCCACATTGGCACCCATTTCATCTAGATTACCAAGGTGAAGCATTGAGACCACCCATGAGGTCTCCCTTCATCGATAAGCTTTTTGTAATGGTTCACAAGAACTCATTTCTCATGAGCTTGAATGGTCCACTTGGGATCTATTGCATTTAAGTGTTGCCAACTAGAGTGAAGCACTGGGAACATCCTGGGAACATAATTTACTATTCTGGTTTAAGCACTTTTAACCATGGCGTTTCCTCCACAATTAGGCCTGCTTAGCTTGGTTTCTATTTGCAAACCCTTCGGCAAATATTTTACCTTGTGAACCTTTGGACATGAATCTCAAACTGTAGAAAAATATGAAATTGGAACTGCTGGAAAGTGGAAAGTGCTGTAAAATCTAAAAATTGAAAACTGTTTCAAAGTGAAAAATATAAAATGGAAAAAAACTGAAATCTAAAAATTACTTGAAGAAATGTGAAACTGAACTTGTATTTTTGTTTTTTGCTTTTTATTTAGTCTACTGTAAAAGAAAATAATTTCACCTGAGACATGGCAGTTGTCTCATTTGATATTTTACCCAATTACCTGATTTAAGTGTCAGACATAGAGTGTAGACAACCTTTCCCACTTATGCCGGTAACTTTTAACTTCTAAGACCCATGTTAGGGGGCCTAAGTTTCCCATTTCCTTCTTCTTTTAGAGACATTTTCTTGCAAGGTATTTAATGTCAAGAAAATCAAATTACCTAGCTCAAATATTCACATGTTGGTGTTGCTCCAATTGAGATTTCATCTCATCTCAGGGCACTTTGAGGTTCTCCTTTAGTTGTTTCAAGATCTGCTGGTTCTCCTCAAGGAAACAATGTAGCTGGCAGTTGTGTGTGTTCAGTGGACCCATTAATTAACAGTGGATGATCATAGCTGTACAAGGCCATAAATGGGGACATTCCAATAGTTGTATGGTATGTTACATTATAATGCTTGACCAAATGTTTCCATTTTGGTATGTTACATTATAATGCTTCAAAACAAATTATAGCAGCATTTCATGATTCTCTACTTGCCGGTCATATTGGTTTTTTCAAAAATTATAGACAAGTTTGGAATAGATAAGCTTGGAAGGGGTTGAAAGGGGATGTATTACAACATGTGTAAGATTGTGGAGTGTGCCAAAGGATCAAACATGAAACCACTTACCCTGAAGGTCTACTTACGGCCCTCCCGATTCCTGAGCAAAAAATGGGAATCCATATCAATGGATTTCATCACAGGTCTGTCTAGAGAAGGGGGGAAAGAATTGCATCTTTTTATTTGTTGATTGCTTGATGAAGTTTGCTCACTTCTTCTCTATTCCCAATCTTTAAAGACGTATTTCAACTGTATGGGTTACCCTGCACTGTGGTTAGTGATAAAGATGCATGCTTCATGAGTGCCTTTTGGCAAGCGTTATTCAAGTTGTCAGCGACATAATTGACACCTAGTACTGGTTATCACCCCTAGACAAATGGGCAAACATAAGTAGTGATTATGTGGGTTTAATGGTACTCGAGGAATTTTGTGACTGATTGCCAGTTGGCTTGGGTGAGTCAGGTATACCTCAGAAAGTATTGTTACAATCCTACTTATCACATGCTGATCGGAATGCCCCTTTTTCATGGCATCATATGGCTATGATGCACCAACTTTTGTAGAGTTGACAATTTTGGAGAAACGGATTTCTATAGGATACTTTGTTGAACAAAGCAGATAGGTTTTGACAGGTTTATGCTATCAGCTCTAACGTGCACAAAATCAGCAAAAGATTTATGCTGATAGGCATTGCACTGAGAGATCTTTTGAAGTGGGAGATATGGTTTTCCTTTGGCTACAACTCCACAAGTAGTCTACTTTAAAAGGAAGTAGGGCTGAAAAGTTTAAACCCCATGTCTATAGATCCTACAGAAAGTAGTGTTACAATAGTACTTATCACATGTCCATTGGAATGTCCCCTTTCATAACATTCTATGGTTATGATGAACCAACTTTTGTAGAGTTGACAATTCTAAAGACATGGGTTCCTATAGTAGGAGACTTTGTTGAACAAAGTAGGTAGGTTTTGACAAGTTTATGCAGTCAGTTATAATGTGCACAAAATCAGCAAAAGATTTATGTTGATAGGCATCATACTGAGAGATATTTTCAAGTGGGAGACATGGTTTTCATTTGGCTACAACTCTACAAGTAGTCTATTTTAAAAATAAATGGGGCTAAAAAGTTAAAACCTTGTTTGTATTGACCCTACATAATTGTACAAGGTGTGGGTGAGGTAGCTTACAAGTTGGAGTTAACCCCCTTTAGTTGAATTCACAATGTCTTTCATGTGTCTTGTTTGAAGGGAAGTAGTGGGACAGTAGCTCACACCTTCAATTGAGCTTCCACCATTAGATGATGAGGGAAAGTTGTTATTAGTGCCAGAATAGATACTTGGTGCTCAAGAGAAACAATTGGAAAACTGTGTTTGGACTGAAGTTTTGGTACAATAGAAAGGTTTGCCACAAGAAGATGCCACTTGCTAGTTTGCTAATATACTTGACCACCCGACATTGTCTTGCTTGCGAAAAAGAAAAATTTAGGGTGGGAGGACTTGTAATATCCCCATTTTGAGCACCAACACTAAGCAGTTATAGCCAACATGGAGTGGGTGTTGATTGGGTCCATTGTTAGCAATTAGTAGTTAAGTCTAGTAGGTAGAATGTGGTGTAGTCAACTAGTGTTATTGTATCCTTAAATAAGGGGGGTGTTGCATTTATACCCATCTTTTTGGCCATATGATCCTTCAATTACATGTAGAGTTATTAGGGGTCATGTAGTTAGTTATCTCTTGAAATCTTGGGGAGTGATTGATTAGTTAACAAACAATAAACATGGGATTAATTCCCAAAATTGGTGGATTGCCTAGGTTGAGGGTATTATAAGTAGTGCTAGGAATAATAGAAGATGATCTTTTTGAAATCAAAATGTTCTTCTGTGAGCAACACAACTATAGAAATTCCTAGTGCCTATGACAAAAGTCCACAACTACAATCAACAGTCTAGGGATGAAACCCTCCAATCCATAAGTACAGTTAGCAATCTTGGGACGAACCCCTCTAATAGTCATCATCATTACAATCATACAATAGTAGTAAAGCAGGATGTGGGTGTTAGGACTTAAATCTGTATTTTCCTTTTGACTTAAGTCCTTTAAGCCTTTTGTGCCTTAGCCATTTTCCCCGAGTTTATAACCAATCTAAGATATCTGTCATGGATGGTCTTTTGTCAAAATTTCTTGGCACAATTGGGTAGAGTATGGGAAATTAGGCCTAATTGCCTTTTGGAGTTTTGCAAAATTCGCTAAGGGGTGAAAGTTTTGCATTCTTGGGTTTTCTTCCTCCATCTAGATTAGTCGCACTTTCTCGCAAGTGCAATTTGGTTAGGTTTTCCCGCAAAAGGTTAAAAAGCAAGAAACTGGCTAAGTGTCAGTCTTGCGAGAATTCGTTGGTCAAGTGAACCTCCCCTTTTGGTCCGCTTTTATGTAACGACCCCATCCTTGGGTAATTAAATTTTTTCTAACATTTCATTCAAACATATAAAAGTAACAAGTAACAAAGACATTACAAACGATCCTTTCTTCATTGATAAATGCATGCAAGTTACAATATATATTTCCACATGAATTCCATTTTCATTGTAAATATAAATTAGAGTACAAAAGTAAAACAATTACATACATAGCTCGTAAGCTTTTGCACAAATGGTAGTAAGACGGTCCAGGTTCCCTTCCTTTCAAATCTTGGTGTATCTGTCACCTGCTGTGGAGGAGAAACATCACTCGGGCGCTTTTCCGCCAACCACAGACTGTTAATACGGTCCCCCGCACATCTATCATTTGATAGATGGCCCTCCCTTCGAACGAAGAGATTGGTAAAGTAATCGGCTGTGACAACCCAACTGAGCATAGTGTTGTGTCCTATACATCTAGAACTTGCTATTTCACAATCCCGAACTAGCATGATGGATCACAGTGAACTGACAGTGTAGTCTCAACTATCTCACATCTAAGTGGATGTCGTACCTTCCACTACTTTGGCCAAAGTATTCACATTTAGTACTTCGAATGAAGGTCATCTATCATATACACTACTCAGGGCCGGTTTGACTTAAGGCTATCTTACACTATGCGTAGGCTAAGTCCTTTACCGTGGGTAGTCAATCACCCCAGACTTCCTACATCAAACTACTTAATCAGGAATTGAAATGCAGTCAACAAGGGTCCCTCAGGTAACTCTATCCTGGAAATCTTTATCCATGGAGTACATAGCTTTTCCTAGTTAACCTACTAACTTTAAAGCTTTACACTACCTTGGTACTGGTTCCATCCTTGTCCTAGTATTTAATAACTAGTTTCCTCATTTCCTTTATATAAGGAGATCAAGCAATATTCACGTAACTACAATTAATCAAGTAATTTCTATAAAAAGTATTCAAACATTTCCTTTCTAATTTGGACAAGCTATTCCTTCATAAGCAAGCTATTCCTTATAAAATCAAGCTATTCCTATGAAATCAAGCTATTCCTTTATAAACAAGCATAAATGGGAAACTGAATTTCTCCTTTACTTGTCTACTCTACTTATACTGCAATACAAAGTAATGCACAAATAAACAAGTAGATTTATCAGGCTTCAAATAACAATGATATTAAGAGATAACTCTCATGCCTGTTTCCTTGCTGCTAGCAAATGCCTCTGATTCTGTATTAGCTATCTGGCAGCTTCTTCTTTTAATCTCACTCTCTTTCTGTCTCTTTCAGATTCTAATCACAGATTGGGTGGAGTATTTTCCAGGTATTGCTGATTACACTTCTCACAGTTCTGGATTGTTCAAGAGGTATGTATGTATATACTTGCAGCATATAAAAATCCACAGTCCTCTCAAAATGGCAATGGTATTTGTGAATTGGCTCACTAAGAAAATTCGAATACAACAAAAGACAATTTGTGGCTCTCAGAAAGGAATTTCGGATATAGCAAAGGCAAATGTAAATTGGTAAAAATGATAGAGTGAGAAGCTCTATATATATAGGTTTCGAATTCTCATGCCTGCTACCATTTTGGCATAAGAATTGACACCTTATACATTTGAACCAGTCAATTCATGAAGTGGCAGCTATTTAGCAAATTACTCAACAAATTTAGAGATGATTCGACCTTTATCCAGAGAGAACTTTTCAATTCACACATGGTAAAATACAGTTGAGAGACACCTACAGGCGTACTCAGCAGAGGCGCCCAGAAATGACGGATTTAATTCCTTGCAGGAAAACGTCCAAGCAAAAAACGTCCCACCTGGCTTAAACCCTCGGGTCCCCTCACACATTCTCGGAATGGAGTCTCTGCAAATCGCGACCTGGTCTTGCGCGCTATTGCAGCCGCGTGACTTCCTTCATCAAAGTTTCGATCATTTTCCAATAAGCATTTGAAGTTTCTTTTGGCGTATTTCCATGGTTCGCAATATTTAGCATAACTTCAAAGTTTATAAAATGTATTCGATACACCTCTTAAAAGATTTCCAAAGTCAAAATCATTTAATTATTCCTTATGGCATATTTCATACAATTTTCCCCAAAAGACTATAGAAGTCGAATTTATTTAATTTCTCATGGTAAATTTTACATAATATTTACCAAGTGACTTTAGAAATCAAAGTCTTTTATTTCCCAAAGATTTTATATATTTAAAATATATAAATTCATATATAATATTATTTCCAAATATATAAATCCATATACACTTATAATGTATTATTTCTCCAAAAATTCACTATATAATATTAACTCTGATTAAAAGATTTTAATCTTTTAATGTTTACACTTAGAGTTTTAAAATATTTAGCTAGATATATTTACATATTTTAATATATAAATATTATTATAGTTCTTTTAAATATTAAACATATAAATATTAAAATACTCGAGTATTTAATATACTTATATATTTTAATATAACTATAATAATATTATATATAATTACATATATAAATATATTTAACAAATATAAATATATTTAACAAATATAAATATACATATACATATATAATTGTCGATTATAAATATATTCTGCGAGCCAGTCAGCGTACTTTCAAAATATATATCTATGTGTATGTATATAAAAATTCTAGGCAAATATTAATATTCCACATTATCGGACGTACACTTATAAACATATATATATTGTAGTACAATCCTCTATATACACGTATACGTACGTATATCATATCGATACATCCGTATGGCAAGTCCATTAGCCAATTACGCTTGTATCAATATGTTTATACCTACAAATATACATGTGTTTATATGCTTACTTCTGACGTTCACATCCAAACATGATACCACCATGACGATCATGATCTCACAATTAAGCACAAGGATAAACTTCACATACAAAAACAGTCAAGACCTCTACTTGCAAGACATACAAGCTATGGATGATTTACCTTATACTCATACAAAACTGACTTGGTTTACTCAGTCTAAGGTGAGTGTGTGTATGCTCAATTGATTTACTTAACCGGTTACCCGACCAAGCCCCTCTCCCGTGGAGGAATGGTTCTTGTTCCTGCAACCATAGACATACAATCTCGGCAATTACTTTTTCTCAACATCAACAGTATACAAAACATCTTAAGCTAGAATATTCATAATTCAATACTATGCATGCAACATTCATCAAGGATAGCATCGATAGAAGTAGCAATCAAATGAGACAATCATTTAAATAGAGAACATTCATTTTGATAACAAAAACACGTTTTATTCATCTCAAAGATTCAAACATTACAATCAATTGCCCTATGCAATAGTAGCTATACAGTCGGGGTGTAACATTTTATCCATTTCACATAGTTTTTTTTGCTATGCAAAAATAATGTGCCCATCTGGTTTTGCAGGCTTTTCCATGTGAACTGTCCACATCTAGTTGCCAATGAACTTTCTGGATTTCCACTTGTTGATAGATTCCCTGCAGATGTAGTTGACCTCAAAAATCGACTAAGTCTTTGTGGGTGGATGGAGTTCATCTTCTTGAACTCACCCTAATGATGCCATCTTTCTTTTGCGGACTTTCTCCATCTATTTGAACTTCCACTTCTAAAGTTTGTTTGGTTCGGATGCCTTTGTTCGCAAACCTGTTCCATCCCATTTTCTTGCATCAATACCTTGATGACGTCTTTCTTTTGCAGATAGACTCTTTTGCAAGAATAGATAACATGTTTATTATAGGTCGACCTTCATTATCTTGATGCTACATTGGAAGGAGATTCAAATTAAAATATTGTCTTTAAAATATATTGGCCATTAATATTTAAAATTACATTGATATTTTTTGGTAAATCAATAGTCATCATTTAATTGCCTAAATAGAAAGAAAATATAGAATGGAAAGAGGCAACAATTCATAATTTCTAAGTAGAAGCGATTCACATAAAGCAATTAATAAAAGAAAAGCAGCAAGGAAAAGACAAACAAAGTCACAAAAGACAGAAAAAAAAGAGAAAAGGACAAAATCATATAAAACAAAATAAAGAAAAAGACAAACATTAAAAAGGCAGTATACATTGATCTCTTAAAGAAATATTGAAACAGCAATTAAACTAATAAAGAGGCAGCGATGACTAATTTTATAAAGGCAGCAATAATTAATTTTATAAAGGCAGCGCTTCATAAGGAATTGCTTAAGGCAGCGATTCATGTTATAAAAGTTTTAAAAGGTTTGAGTTTAGTTTAGAAAAGGTGGCGATTGAAATAAGAATTAACTTTTAAGGCAATGGTTATAAAGACAAATGATTAAAAGGATAGCAATCACCTCTTAACAAAAGGTCATGCTTTTTTAAGAGGTTATCTCTTTTCAAAGAGATGCCTCTCTTCATGAAGAGGCATAAGGATCTGTAGATATAAAAGGTGATTAAGGAAATGCACAGAAGGGGGTGTGGAGAAAATAAGTTACATTACATATACACCGGTAGATTTGTGAAGGATATATTAGTGTGCTATGTGAAGATCTATTATAGCACAAGGAAATTAATGAGGAAGATATATATATGATCAAGGCAGATTTATGAGAGAGATATATAAAATTCAAGGCAGTTTTGTATGAAGAAATTATAGAAGAACTATTATCATTAGATAGAAGGCAGAATTTTAGAAGGGGAGAACATACAGATTTGAAGAGGAGTATAAGTGGATGATGAAACATCATTTATAAGGAAGATTGTATGCGGAGATTGTCATCAATTTTATGGCAGATTTGTGATCAGTTTATAGCAGATTGAAAAGGAGAGCTATAGCAAAAATTGTGAAGACAATTTGCATGAGGGGTTGGTGCTTCTAGTGGGTTGGTTCTCACAAATTGAATGAGGGGTTGGTGCCTCTAGTAGGTTGGTGCCTACAAAGTTTGTAAAAAGAAGGTTACTTAAAGCAATATTTTTGTTGTGGTCTTCTCCTACAAGGGTTTCTACGTAAATTGTGTTGTTATTGTGTTGCTCATTGTTTGATTATACATATGTGCTAATTTTGATTAAAATTTTAAAGTGATTAAATAAGTTTTACAAGAAAAAAGAATATTGTTATAATACTGATTCACCTCCCCTCTCAGAATGACCGTGTGCTCATCAATTTGATCTTGCAAAATTATAGTTGGCCATTTTGAGCATAGAATTAATGTCTCATTTATGAAGTAGACCCAACGTTGCCAAAGTATATAATGTATGCTTCTCATATATCTGCTGCCTTGAGGATGATCTCACTTCTTCATATCAATGAATACGCTTTCTCCATTATGTTTAAATCTTTAATGTAAACATACATCTCTCTAAATTGACCTTCCAAATATCCAGTAGTGTATAACGGATAGCCTCTTAATGCTTGTTATAACGGGCCATTTCTCTTTGCATTGATATTAATTCTTCATTTATAACATTGTGCCTTTGACATCAATGACTATATGTCTTCTCACCTTTGACATCAATGACAACATTTCCAACAATCTACCCCTTTGTCATTGATGGCAACTCTAACATAATTCTCTTCTTTTGCATTGCTCCCCCTTACGCTATCTCTCCCCCTTTGACATCAATGGAAAAGGGACTTGTTGGTGTGCGTTTTAATACCCACCGAACACAAAATAAAATGCCCAAAGACACTCTATCCTCTCTTAAAAAATCACCGCGTATGCTAAGATTGCGAGAAGATCATATGGCGATTCCAAGGTTTCTTTTGTCAGGTCTTGACATGTGGATAAGATCAGTGGGCGTTGTGATTTGCTGGTAATCACAAGGGGACTTACGTTAGAATTTATTTGCAAGCTAAGGACTTAGACGGTTTTGACATTGAAGGCTCTTTCTTTTTGGGTTTTCTCAACTTTAAGATTTCCAAAAAATGAAGAAAAAGATAAGGGTTTAGGAGTGCTAATCTAATCCTAAGAATTCAAGAGACGACAATGATTGGGTGAAACAAGGAACCACACTTTGTTTCGCCTCCTTTAGGACAACTTACGCAAAGCGGGTGCAATCTTCAACGGAGGTGATAATGATTTTCATGTTTGAATTAACAATTGAAACAAACAGAAGTTAAGTATTCACAACTTAATAGCTCAGGCTAACTTTACACATTGAATACAAATCATCTATTCAACAAAAGTATGAGCTTAATTTCATCCACCATTGCTATCAAATCTATCATCCACTAACAAACATATAAATGAAATACTAGTTTAACTCTACTCTAAATGTTGAAGGAGAAGATGTAGACCTTGCACACTATTTGAAAACAAAAGTGGTTCTAAACAAATCATGTATTAGAGCTTTTATAAACGGAAATAGTCTTATCGCAACAATCTCATACTACTCACTTCACAAATTACAAATGAGGGGAGAGCTCAATTTATAGGCTCCCCGATTACAATTCAATGGCCAAGATTGATTTCGAATCAATGGTCGAGATTACAAAATAAAACCCTAATTAGGGCTTGTCACAATTAACTACCTCTTGACCAATAAGAAAATTACATTTTGGAACACTTGTCCTTCTTGCTAAATATAAACCAACTCCATGGATAAGTCAGGTTCATTGAACCTAGACATGTTGACTTGGAACAATTTGATTGGTTGGAAGATGATGAGGTGCCACCTTAGCGTGTTGGATGTCCTCCTTGGTCTCCTTGTTCCTTTTTTCATGCACTTGCCTTAGAATATCTTTCTTTGCCAACGACTCTGTCCTTTGTGTTTGTTCCTTCCTAGCTTTGATCTTGGATTTCCTTCGGGATTTTGATTTCTTCTTCTCACTTGCATTTGAAGTCTAGAAGTCTCCCCTTGGAGCAGTTATTGAACTTTTCCTTCCTAATTGCTTTGAAATTCCTTCAAGTGCCTTGAATTTGGAGAAGAAGTCTCTTGTGCCTTCACCATAATGGAAGAAATTGGAACTTTCTCTGTGAAGTATTTCCCATACTTAGCCAAATTTTGGCTATTCAATTTCCTTCATGTGGACCATCCAACACTTAGCCAAGATTTTGGCCATCTTTATGCTCGAGTGAACTTTGCCTGTGGATTTATCTACAATTCTGAGTGTGGCTTGTGCTAAGTAGGGCAGACTCCATCCTTGGGCAAGAATTTTATTCATTTCCTCTTTATTCCTCTTTATTTTTTCTTGTTTTCTTTCCAACGCTTAGTCAAAATTTGATCCTTTTATTGTAGGAAAATTCCACACTTAGCCATTTTTTGCTTCCTCTTGACAAATTTTACCATGTTAGTTTCTAACCTTGGCGGACTTTGGCACATGTCATGCCAATTTTCTATTATGCTTGAGCGGACTTTCTCATTGGCAAGCCAATTCTTTTTCTTTCTCCCTAGTGGACTTGGTTGTGTCTTGGACATCTTCAATTTAGCCTTGGCAAACTTCATGATTAGTTAGCCATGTTGGGCAGAGTTTCTCATTGCTTAGGGAATTTTCTTGACACTTAACCAAATTTTGAAATTTTATTCTCCAAGGTATCAACACTTAGCCAATTTTATGAGTTTTCCTTGGCAGACTTTATAGTTGTTGCACCACTTTGCTCATTTGCTAAAGCTGAGTTTGTCTTCCTTATGCTATTCCCATCTTACTCTGGGGCGGACTTCATCTTCTCTTGGACAAGGCGGACTTTGAAGCTGGCCGGACAAGATGCATTTTCCTCTAGGCGCACTTGATCCTGTGGCTAGACATCTTCATGGCGGACTTCACCAATGCTTGGACATGCTTCCTTGTTGGAAGGCGAACTTTATACTTAGCTAGGCGTTTGACTTAGTCAAAATTTTCAAATTTTCTCTCTTTCTGGGTTGGGCGAACTTGAAGATTTCTCTGCCATTTTGTATTTTATTCATGCCTTAGGAATTTATTTCATGCTGAGTTGGATGGACTTGGTGCTTGCCTTGCCAGACATTCTTCTTTTCGTGCCTTAGAATTTTATTCCATCATGCCGAGGAGTGAATTTTATGCCAGCTTGATCCCCTCTCTCTCTAGGCATATATTTTTTTTTATCCATGCCTTAGAAAAATTTCCTCTTCCAAAGTTGGGCGGACTTCAGCCTCTCCTTGACATTGGCGCACTTGGCATCTTACCTGTCCAAGGGCGGACTTGGCACTTCATCAAGCCATGGGCGGACTTGGAGGCTTGTCTTTCCATCCACTTCTCTTCTAGGGCGGACTTTGTGTCTTCTCTGCCAAGGGTGGACTTGGAGCTTGTCTTGCCTATGGCGGACTTGGAGCTTGCCAAGATAGGGTGGACTTTGCATTTCATCAAGCCATGGCGATCTTGGAGGCTTCCTTTCCATGGACGGACTTCACTCTTGGCCTGCTAGTGCCTGCCATTGGCTAACTTCTCAGACTTGTCATTTTTTACCTTTTACCTTGATTTTTATGTTGATTTCTAGAGGTGTGTTGACTTCATGATCAATGGGACCTCGAAATAGAAACTTTTCCCAAAATAGAAACTTTCCAAAAATAGAAAAAAACAAAAAGCATCTCTAAAAAATAGGAACTCCAGAATGGCCTAAAAATGCCAAAAATCAAAAAAGTAAAAAGCAAAAAAGCAGAATCCCAAAAAAATAGGAAGTTTCAGAATTGACTCAAAGCAATGGCGTTCCTCGTCTATCGGTCCTTCTAAGCACTCCCATGACATCTAGGCACTAATATGGGCTTGAATTCTCTACTTGGCTCAAATGATTTCCAAAAAACTCTAACTCCTCATTGTAAATAAAATGGTGATAAGCAGTTGCGCTGCCAAGGCAAAAACCCAAAAAGCAAAAAGAAGGGGGGGTCCCCATTTGCAATGGGGCGATGTGTGAAATAGGTCACAACAGGACTTTAGTATACTTCTTTCCTTCATGATATGATTCTTCCTCTTTTCTGCGATACTCCCCCTGACTGTAAGGCTCCCCCTTTCTTGGGCTTCCCTTTGCTCTAATTCTCTACCTTTGTCTAATTCTTCATCTTGACATCTATTCTCTTGTCTTATAACTCTCTCTTGTTGTAGCTCTCCACCTTTCTTTAATTCTCCCTCTTTTTCATTAATGGTAAAGGGATATTCATTATACCTCTATCTTCTGTCTTTTATGGCATTATTGCATCAATAGGAACTCGAACATAACTTACTATTGTCCATCTCTCTCTTCTTTCATTTTTTATACAAGAGTACTTTCAATCTGTAACAAGTACCCAACAAGCAACAAGCTCCATCATACTAGTTCACATACAAATGAATATTATTGCACAATTACATTATCATAATGAAATAAACAAAACTTCCACAGTTGCATCCATAGGAACGAAAATGTATCCATAATAAGGTAACGCATATCACTAGATTTGCATAAAATCATTCTATCATAGCGGTTACCACATGATAAAATCAGGGCATGGTATGAGAAAGTTATAAACTGAGATAAGAATAATCTACTTCTTAACCAGTAACAGAAAAAATAGATTCCAAATTGAAGTAAGGCAAGTAAGCAAACCTTCTCCGTCCTTTCTCCCGAATCTGAAGCGGAAGTGGGTATAGGGAGAGAGAGCATCACCGGGGCGATTTCTGCCCTGCCACGAAGCCATAGGCTTCCCCGTGCAACCCCATGAAGGGAGCCCGACCCATCATGAAGAGTCTAGCACTCTGTGGCCAACATTTGTGAAATCTGTGCAGCTATGGGATAATTGACACATGCAACCTATTATTACCTTAAGCAAAATATCTAAGCATATGTCCTTCCCGTGAGGTGACTCAATTTAAATTCAAACGGTCCTCTTTGATTTGGTTTAACTACTTTGGCCAAGCATTTCTTTATTATTTGAACCCTTGGGTCTGCCTCAGTAGTCACTTGCACCTTTACACATGTTTAAATATTTATCTCTTTTATGTGTCATTTAGTCAAGCATTAGGGCTTATGCCTTTGTCACAATTTCATTCATAACTCCTTCTAACACAATGGATTATGCCATTAGGACTTACTGAAGTAAAAACTAGCTTAGCATGTCTTTCCTTTTATATCAGTCAACCAATCACTAGGTTTCATGTGCAGATTTAGATTTAATTGACTCAGCTTGCGTGGGAAAACTGGTATTGACAGTAGGCTCTCACAGGTTCGTAAATGCAAGAATTCCATAATTCGACAAGGTACTTTGCAGGAAAACATATGAACTTCAAATGTGGAATTAGAACCATTCCACTATAGGACCCATAACTAGAAATGACCAGCATATAATGCAGCATTGTTACTTTTGATGATATTAATTCATTTTAGCTGCAAACAGCAAGCTACAGAACAGAATTTAACTCTACATGGCATAGAATCTCAGGAAAACAAATTCTTAATATAAATCTGAATATAATGGTTATGCACAATCCATGGCCATAGTGCTGCAAATGAACAGCAGAGGCTAATGAAGTATCTTCCCATGCCCATCAGCAGCCCAAACAAGGAGAATTCAACTGGTTTTTTTTTATAAGCAAAGCTTACTCAGATTTAATGCCTTCCACTACTAAGGTGAGTGGCACCATATTTATTCTTGCATAACCATAATTCTGTTTTGAAACTACCTCTTAAAGAAGCACGGCCAGTCCATACTATAGCTATGATTCAATAATAACTTCCTCCAACTAAAATTGCAGCTTACGAAGTTTTAAAGACTTCATTTTACACGCCACAATGTGGCTGATTTAAACATTATTTGGAAATGTCCCAAAACTGCCCATCGCCCTCCACTCAGCCACATTGGATTGTGGCTTTAAAAAGCTTTAAAAAAAAATTCAGTTTGAAATAGCTGCTCATACTTACTCAATTGGGTCGATAGAATTGCCTTAAGAAGAGGCATTTACTCTACCTTAAGCTTTGATTAGTAAAATTCTTAGCAAGTTGACTCAGTCACCCTTTGAATGGGTCGGCTCTTTCAAATGCAATGAGTTTTCAATGCTGTTCCAAAGACTTTATGAAGACAGATTTCTACGCCACTTTGTGGCTGCTCAAATTTATCATTATTTTCTGATTATATTGCCCTTGAATCGACACGTGAATTTTGAAATAGTCATGCATATGTTTGATATTTAAAAGCAGATTTTAATTACTTTATAGTGGCTGTTTAATGCCTCAAAAGAATGCCTTGGTTTGGAAGACAATTGCCATGGTTTGCTTGGTATTCAAATCAGATTTATATGCCACTTTGTGGCTTTAGGGTGCAGCAATTAAAGGGCTAGCAATTACAGATCCATGGTTCTAGCTCAACCCAATGCTGTTTATAACAGAGGAGATTCTATTTGCTCTTACACAAACTGAAGTATTCATAATCAGTCACTCCAAATTCTGAGCAGCTATAGCTGATTTGATTTTTCCACAAATAACACCTACTAGAGAGAGTTTAGACTGTCTATACTGAAATGTGGAATTCACCAACATTCAGTCAACATGATATTAAGAGAAACTTAACAATTTATTCATACCTGTGAACCAGTATTTGCAGAAGTCTTTTACTCTTGCCACCCATGTGTAGCCCCTTTCATTTCTCCCTCTCCTCCTTTTCCAAGCAGCCTCCCTTTGTATTCACTCCCCTCTTGTTTTATTTCCATCTCCTCTTTCTCCCTTGCTACGTGGAGATGGGGGCTTTTTCCTTAGTGCTAGGTGTTATCTTGCTTGTTTAAACCTCGTCCCTTGCTGTATGTTTGCTGGCTTTTTTCTTTATTGTTGCTTTTGGGAAAATTCGAGGAGGCTAGCGTGCCTTAGTAAGATATGGTTTGAATGCAATTCCCTCAGCCTAGGTCCCACCATAGTTTGCAAATGGTTTTGGAGAACCTATGGGGCCAGCGTACCATTTTCTTGCTTGGGTCCCACCATTACACATTTATTAAGGGAATGAATATTATTATGGTTTTCCCTTCTTTCTTTTATTTATTTTTAATACATTTCCCTCTCAGCTTGTGGGTCCCACCTCAAGCTTAATATTTTTGTTTGTTTGGTTTCCGTTTTCTTTTGTTTTGTAGTATATATTTTCATTGAAAGGAATATTCAATTATTTATTGTTTGTTTTTTTTTAAAAATTATAAGTACTTATTATAAAATGAATATAAATATGAAGTAGTGATTTTAATTTTAAAGTGAATTTTGGTCTCAAAAGCCATACACCTTATTTATCCTTCCCAACGCAATGTGCGACTTGGAAATTCACTACGTGCTCATGTGTGTTACACTCACACAAATTGCCCCCAGATGGCTAGACTCCCCTTCCCGATGATACTCTCTCTCTTCGGCAAAAGTGCGTAACTGCCTTGTGATACTCCAAAAATCAAGAATAACATTAGCCCATTACATAATACAATTCAATCATATGGCTATGTATGAGATTATAGAAACTCATTCATAACACCATAATTAACCTCATTCGATGTATCATTAGAACGATTAGTTTTTAACAACTAACTGAAACAACTGTTTTTATATCCAAATAAAACAATAGACAAGACAACAATATAAAATTTTTGGGCAAACCGTTATGACAGTTAGGTTTGACATTCAGTTGAACATCCATATCATCATGACAACACAAAATTTAGGGCTAGGTCACAATTAGGGTTGTGACACAATCTTTCTATAACCTTTGCCATTCTTCACATTGTCATCAAATGATTTGTAACATTCTATCGTTCATACATGATCTTTCTTATTTGATTTCCACTCTTGCACGTTGAAACATTGTCATGTTATAACCTTCCTCTTCAATGTTCTATAAAAAGTTCATTACCTCATTATTACTGTAGGTTGCTATCTCTGACTTGAAGACCGTCATCATTTGCAATGTGTCATATTTCTTATGCCTTTGATGCCTATATTATCACCATTCCCACTATACCTTGTCTTTCAAAATGCTGCCATGCATCATTTGTTAACCATCTTGTCATTCATGCTTTGAACTATTCTTTTTTGGAGTGTTTATGAATTTTACATCTCATGTTTTTAACCTCCATCATCCAAGAACATAATTCAATGATCTTGTTGTATGCTTAGCCATTCTTTAGTTTCTCTTTCTTTTCTCCAGTCATATCTTCTCTTTCTCTACTAATTCTTCCCCTTTGATCAATGAAAACGGAATGCTTGTATATAATATGCCTTAGCTTATCTATCTCAAGTTGTCTTCTTCATGAGCTAAAATAATGCAATGGTTAGCTCCCCTTGAACTTCTACATCTCCTTAAGGAATAAGTGATATCTCAAGCACAAAATCTTCCTTCTTCTCATTATCTTGCTCTTGTTTCCTTCTCCATACCTTTGTAAATTCTTCCTTTTGCTTATTCATGGCTTCTACTTTCTTGTTCTGCTTAGGGTTTTCCACAAAATTACTTCTACACAAACGTGCCATATGCCCATAGTTGTTGTACTTGTAGCATATAACATTGTAATCCAACAAATAACCAAAGGAATTATAGCTTCTTTTTGAGAACTCATAAGCATCTTTGCTCCATCCATCATTTCTTCCTTGTGTTTTACAACTTCTTGCCTTATGATCAAGATGGTTGCATTTATAACATATGATATCGTCCTTTCTCTTTGGCAACCCATAAGAACTATTATGGATCCAATCATTGTTTCTTGCATGTGTCCAACAATCTTCCACTTTATGACCAAAGTTATTACATGAGTAGCAACAGCCATAAAATGAATGTTGAGACTTGTTCATTTGTGCTTGCCTTGGAGGAAATGATCTCGTGAATTTCTCCTTGTTGTCTTTATGAGGAACATTAGTTTTCTGCAAGATGTTGTTTTCCTTCCTCTTATTATTCTCGTTATTGATGGACCTTTTTAGAACATCTGCATAGCCTTTTGGTTTTTCCTCATTTCCCTTCTTTTGTGGCTCATAGGAATCTTGATCTTCCTTTGCTTTATAACCAAGACCTGTCTTATTGAATGGTGACCTTTGACAATTTATAATATCATCCAAAATTTCGGTACTTTTATCAACTTTGTGGCTCTTGTCTTGCTTGGTAGTTGTTTTCTCTAATTTTGTTCTCAAGTAACCAAGTTTGGACTTATACTTCTCACAATCTTCTTCTTTTATCTTCAATTGACTTCTTACTTCGTCCTCAATCTTCTTTGCCTCTTCACACTCAACTTTCAGATCTAGGATTATTTTCTTGGCTTCTTCCTCATTCCTTTTTGCTTCTTCATATTGTACTTTTATGTCCACAATTGTCTTCTCGGCTTCTTCAAGGGCTTGTGATACCTTCGCTTTGGATTCACTTTCTTCTTGAATTTTTGATTTTAGACATGCATTTCTTCTTTTGAGTGAATGAATATCATCATATGCAAGATAAATTTCTTCCTCAAGATCCACTTCTTCATCAACCTTGTTCTTGTCTTTATTATCTTTTGCTTCCATCTTCATGAAAAGTATTTCTTCTCTTGAATCTTTCTCTTTTCTTTTGTCTTCACTTTTGACCTGCACACGTTCAGAAACACAATAATCAGTTTTATCACAATTAAAACTTTTATACTTACCTTTGTCTATGTCGGATTCTTCTTTGAGCTTTTCATCAACATGGGCTTCCTTTGCATCTGATTCATTGCTCGAGCTATTGCTTGATTCATGCTTTGAAATGTTCACCCTTTTTGATGATTTGAACATTGCTTTTTCTTTAGATGATTTCTCTTTTTCTAAGGCCATTTCTTCTTCTCTTTTACTCACAAGGTTATCTCCATTTGTCATGACATCATTCTTTCGTTCTATTGCCATGTGTATTCCAAGTGCCACCTCATCATTTTCATTTGGTTTTGTTGGTGCATGTTTATCAATATTCTGCTTAGTATTTCCTTTTCTTTTTCCCATATGTGCTCTTATGATCTACCTTCTAGTGGTTGGGCTATATTCAAAGGAACCCGCTCTGATGCCAATTGATGAGCACATGGTGATACTGAGCGGGGGAAAGGTGGGGGGAGGGGGGGGTGAATCAATATCTAGTCTGTTTGCAAAAGTTTATTGTTCAAACTTGAAGCTCTTCTAGTTGTGTGTGATGAGATTGTTATGCTATACACAGTTTTGTTATATTCATTGAGTTGTTTTGTGTGAAGGGTTTCACCCATTTAATGCAAATTACCAATAATTGCAGGCTTTATATTGTGATTATTGTTAATTCATGTGCTTGTAGCTTAGTATGCAGCACTTGGGTGTTTAATTTATAAAAGGAAAGTGTGTGTGTTTATGTTGTAATGGGTTAAGTTAGTAAAGTCATAAAAGATAAAGTGAAAATCTCTTGTCTCTGTGTGTGGAAGAACTACTGCAGTCTTGTGCTCATACTGTGAACAAAAGATAGAGCAATTTGAGTTTGTTTTCATTGCATGTTTGAACCCCATAAAAAAACCTTGTGCATATTGTAAAATGTTGTAAATTGTGTCCATAGCGTAGTGTTCAGGGGTTTTTAATCAATTTTTTTCATTACAAGGGAGCTTTCTCTTACAATTCAAAGAAAGGTCTTACCTTACGTGCTGTTTTTTCTTGTGTTGTTCTGAAAGGATAAATTAAAGTGCTAACAGATTTTCAAACCCAATATACATGACTTTTCTGGTTAGGAAAAGAGATTTGGTTATAATTACTCAAGGATATGTCTAGTTATATAGGTGAACCTGGCACTGTTACAGAAACTACAGATTGTTTTGAAATAGGCATTCAAAAACATTTGCTATGTAGTGCTTTAGATACTTGGAAGTTGGAACACTTTAGAAGGTAATTACTATTTATAAATCAGAACTCAAATGATTTAGGTGCATGTTGTAAAGCTCTGCATACAGTCTTCATGATTTAAGAATAACTCCACCGCCTTTTAGAAAATACGATACTGATGGTGAAATCTCATATAGTGTGATTTCTTAGGAAATTTATTGTATGCAGAGAAAGCCACCATCTTATGACATTTAGTGGTCTTTGTTTTACACTTAATAACATGAGCTATTTGTTTATAGTATTTTGTTATGGTAGTTAACGACACTCCTCTTACATCAACATGAAGTTTATGCTTTATAACTATGTCTATTATATATGTTCATGTCAAATCCAATTTGCATATATTTTGTTGTACAAATTAGTTCACTGTCTTTGGACATAGCGAGCATATTGTTTAGGATATATTCAGTTTCTCTTCCAGTAGATTCTTGTTTGTCCTCTGCAAAATTAAATCTGGTTTCAATTTCTGTTTCTCTTGAATGATAGGAGTTGATTTAGTTTCTCCTTGGAAGTTTACCTGAAATTTCATGTGAAATTGGCATTCTGCAGGATTATGATTTGTCTCAAATTGGGAAATGCTACAGAAACTTAAAGTTTGTGTTTCCTGCTACTAATGATTTCTTTTTAACTTCATTTGACAATCAACGGATCAGAGAATCAGTAATAATGACCGTGATCTTGAGGTCATCCCCTAACATGCTCGAAGGAGGCACAGGGTACACTTCTTACATTTATCAAGTGTATATTGATTAAGAACTCAGATTTCCTCATAGCTGATATTGTATCTACTGCAGTTTTATAGTTTTTGTTCTGTTAGTTTAATCTTAGTTTTAGTTAACTCTTGGATGTCCCTTTTTTCCATTGTCTTGTTATCTTTGCCTTGACTTATGATGCAGTCTAGATATGGGGGTCTTATTAGACAACTAAAATCTAGCAGCCAACAATACAATTTTGACACAATAACAATTTGCTTTGAATTTTATTTCAATTCTGAAAACAAACTATCTTTATAGTCTTTGTAGGAGTCCAATCAGTTTCTCATTCAATTGAAATCACCTTAAAATTTTTTCACCCAACTTCAATCCTCCCAAAAGCCCCCTTGCAAAAAAGCTCCTTAGAGTCTGCAACAACTTTCTTTTATACTTCAGGCTTAGAGGAAGTTAAACCGTTGCAAGATTGGCAGTTATAGGCTAAGTCACAAGATTATCTGAATATTATCCATGAGATTCGAAATCTGGCGAATTTAAAAAAAACCCCAAAAAATCGTTTATTTTGCCTTAAAATTCGTCGGAAAAAATGGGTCAGTTTTTTTATCAAAATATATGGAAAACCGGGCTTCGTTTGAGGTGAGCGAGATGTCTCTTAATCCTTTCCACAGGCGGCAAAACGAAGGGTGGGTTAAAGAGATAGAACTGTATAAACTGCCCCTCTTCCTCTGCTATTTTTCGCCCCGCTAACATGCCCTATATAAAATCGCGTAGCTGGTGATTTTCCCCCGCAGATGCAAAGACGACGGCACGACGGTGGATGAGTTATGTATCTTTTGGCAGCGAGTATTTTCTATCCAAAGACCAGATTTCTGCCATGGCACTTGGCTTAGAGGCGACCAGGCTTCCATTTCTATGGGTGCTGCGCTTCCCTCGATTTTCTCACGACAACAGTCGAGACTTCTTTGACGAAAAAAGTAACGTGTCGGCGTTATTGCCTGAGGGTTTCTAATCATTAAAATTTAAAAAATTAAATGTATTTATATTTCAATATTCTTAAATTAATATAAGGTGAATTAAATTTATTTATATTTTAATATTTTTAATTTATTTATATTTTATGTTTTAAATCATGTCTATTTGTTATTTAATTTTGTTTTTTATTCATAATGTTAAAAATTTAATATTTTAAAACAAATAAATTAAACTTTTATTATAATATATTTATTATTTAATATATAATTTAATTTATTTATTATCTATATATAAATAATATTTAAAATTTAAATTATTTTTAAACATATTTATTATTTATTTTGCTTTGTGTTTAGCTTTATTAATATATTTAAATATATTAGTATATTAACATTATTTTTTTACTTATTTTAAGTTTATTACTTATATTTAAAAAAAATCAAAATTGTATAAGGCAAATGTAATCTGAATTTTTTACTTTTCGAATTTTTTCCTTGCCAAACTTCATCCGAATTTTAATGTTGCTGAACTTGAATTCAAATTCGAACCTTGTGACTTAGGTTATAGATAATGGATCGTTGCAAAATGATATATTTGATAGTAGGGTAAAGTCTTGCAAGTGACCAGTTCGGGCAAAAAACTCTGCATGTTCAGTTCTCTGAACAGGATCATTATAACTTGTTCATAAGTTCAATTCACTTGAAAAATCCTGCATCCATACTTTGTTGACATCATCATTACGTCATCTTGCGGAAGTTTGGCATCCATTTGAATAGGATTGCTATAACTTGTTTAATAGTCAGGTTCACTTAAATCCCACATCCGTACTTTGCTGACATCATCAATATATCATCTTGCAGAAGTCTGACATCCATCCAAACAGGATTGTTATAACTTGTTTAATAGTCAGGTTCACTTGAAAAACCTCGCATTCTATACCTTACTAACATCATCATTACATCATCATTTTCCTTTTTGAAAAAGTTCTTTTGCTTATTGAATGAAACCTTTAACCAATACACACATCTGGTCTAGTTGCATTTGTCCACAGACCATACAATGCTAATGTCATCATTTGCTTACATCATGCTTATGTCATGTTGATATCGTCAATTGCCAAGTGACCCTTGTGTCATGCTGAGGTCATGTTGACATCATTATTTGCTTGCATCATGTTGATGCCACCATCAGAATTGTTCGTCCGAACCGGTTATCAAAACTAAAAAAGTTCAGTTCACTTAAACTTTCCTGCAAATCTAGTTGAACTTGAAGTTCCTACAAAATATTCACCATCAGAATTGTTCATCTAAACTGGATATCAGAACTTACAGATTTAGTTTACTTGATTTTTCTTGCAAATCCAGTTGAATTTGAAGTTCCCACAAACAACTAAATGTGAAAAAAATGACTTGGAACTGGTTGTGGGAAAATGCCTCCGAACTAGTTATAAGGAGGTTCAGTTGCACATTGAAGTTCTGCAAATATCCGGTTAGAGACAAACTCTACATTCACATAACTTAGCCAATTTTTATCCATTCTTCACCAAATTGAAACTGTAAGTACCTATTAAGCCCTTTTACAAAGTGAGGTGCTTAACTTGATCAATTTGAAGTTGAAAAATTTCATGAAGCAACTACTGAAAAATTAAAGCCAACTGAAACACATCGAAATTGAATTGAAATTGAAACAAAACTTGTAATATTTATTTGGTTTATATAGGATTGCTCGTGAACCTGGATACTCTTGCATCATACATGTTGGGTAAGTGAAATGTTCCATGAGTTGGAAACTCATGAACATTTGAAATGGCCACCCCTGATTTTTTTTTGAAAACCACTGTATGCTGATTGTTTGTCTACTGAGGTGTTTAGTTGATTGTTTCCATTGTTTTCATGATGCATAACAACACATTGCATATTGCAAATTGAAGGAAATATTGAATAGAAAACATTTCTTCCTTTAACAAATAACAACATATGATAAGACCATTTATTATAGTTCAAAACCAGACTAATACAAAGTTTATCAGACCTGGTAAGAGCAGTTTTCAGAACTGGTATTGTGCTTACAATGGCAGCAACTCATCATAACCTTGCCCAACATGTCTCATGCATGAAAAACCCAAGTCCCACTGATCCTCTACGCCTCAACCAGCTGTTAAATCACTGAAAATAGCAAAATAAGAGGTCTATACAACAGCAAACCCTTATTTATGAAAACTCCAAAATGGCACAATTCCCTAGAGAGGACGATTTGCCTCTAAAAATCATTCTTTCACCAAAAAATCCAAACAATAGCTTGAGAGATGGCGCCCAGAAGTGAGAAATCCAACGCTTCAATACCCAAAAAGCTGTGCCCAGTACAAACAAAGTTATATGAAGAAATAACCTTCAACCACTGGTAAAACAAAGTTTCCAGAACTTCTGATAATGCAGATTAGTCATCAGAAAATACCCCAAAACGCCTCCTAAAGACCACCAAAAAGAGCCAAATACCAAACAACACTCACACCATTAAACCCACATCAAAAGACTACACAAATCTTCATCTTGACCACCCAAAAAACACTAAAAATCAGAACTCTTTGATGCCCTAGGTGATCCCTGAGATAGAACCACTCCAATCCAGCTAGGGTGTATCTTTCACCACCGAAACCAGCGCTAGAAATGAGGGTTTTTGTCCTCAATCAGCTGCAATCAAAATTTGGAATCATTCCAATAGAGTTTCCTTAAGTTGCCAAAATATCCATACCCCCAAATGATAGCTCCAAAAGAATAAATAGAGAAAAGAGGAGAAATTAGGGCAACACCATTTTCAAATTCTACTTTTCCCTCCAAAAAGTCACACCCTTTTTTGCAAGCTCTCCCATTAATCATAAACATTATCTTATTTCATTTTTTTAAAAGATATGAAATTCACCCAAAGGGGGTGTCCACCTCTTGAGGCATAAATTAAGCCTCAACATTATAAAATAAAACTATTAAAAAGATATCCACTTAAAATACAATGGCCCCTTTTTTAAAACAACGTTGATATCACTAGGCCAAGGGGTCTTTTTTAATAACCTTAGCTTATATTCCCTTTTATTAAAAAACAACTTTAATACTTTCGTGGCAAATTAACCAATAATAAGTCAGACCATGGAGAAAATTCACCTACCAAGAATGGTAACTTTGCACTAAACTGTTGCCAAGACCAGTTACCGAAAATAGACTTACTATAAATAGCAATTGCTAAAAATAGTAAGCACTCCCAAACAACAAACTGGCACAAAACATTAGAGCTCACCAAACAACTGCCACACACTACTCCAACAAAAAACCCTACATTGCACTGTCACCAGGATCAGTTACTAAAAATAGCACTTACTAAAAATAGTAAGTTCCAAAAATAGAGGACATCGAAAAAAGGGGACATTAGAACATTCGAAAGTGCTTGGGATGGTGATCCCATGCTTGTTCTTAATCCACACTAATTGTTTATCCAACCGATCTCTCTCCTCCACCCCTGTAATGTCCCCTTCTCAAAACCTGATCGTGCATGTGACCGTTGGCCTTTTTTCTGGAAACCCGAAGGCTAGTCGGAAGGTTAAATTAGGGTTTCCTATTTTTGAGGAGGTCTTGGCTCAGAGATGGTGGATTCAATGGCGGATTCCTTCTGGGTTTTCAGAGGGCTTCGTAGCAGTATGTTCATCTCGGCATTCAGAGCACTTTTTGGAATTTACTATTTTTAGTAAATTCTATTTTTGGCAGCTTTCCAGTTGAGTTCAGCTCGGTTGACTTCTTGCTTCAGTTTGGTCAGATGTTTGGCTCAGTATTGGCTTCAGGGCACCTCCGGAGGGATAAGCTAAGTCATTTAATTAAAAAGTCACGTTTAAATATTATATTTTAACGTTGACCATGGGCCTAGATTAATGACTTAAAGATGTTTTAAAAAGGGGGTCTTTGAGGGTGGCGCCCTCATTAAAAGAATATTTTAATTATTGCAAAGTCAAAGCAAGGTTATGAAGGGCGAATTTATCAAGCATGATATTTATTTAAAATATCAAATCAAAGCCATAAAGGAGAAGTACGCCATCTTGAGGAGATGAGAGGTTTTGACCTAAAAGCTGATTTTAGGGTTTTGTGAAGTCAAACAAAAATTATAAAGAGGAGTCCTGTGCATCATTTTGGGCATCTTTTGTCGACTATATTGTTATGCTGCCGGATTGGCTCTGGGACTGCTTCGAGGAATGAAGGCCTCCTAGCTTGGGCATCACTTCGTGTTTGCAAGATAACATCTAGTGGTGAATCATTGTACGGGGAGTTGCATTTAGTGTGTTTTGTTCTCAGCTCTTTGCATAGTTAGATTCGAATTTGGCATTTAATAGTTTCAGCATATTGCATTGTTTCTAGACAGCAGATTGCATGTTTTATTCATAAATCATAAAATACCAAAAATATCATTGTGGGTGTTAGCTCATTGGCTTTGCAAGGCTTAGGCGCCATCATTCTCCAATTTATAGAATTTTTAGAGCTTGCATTATTTTTACATAGAAAATCGCCCCTTGCAGCTGGGCCGTACCTTTTTGTGGCATTGGAATTCGTGCATTAAACATTGGGTGCATTTTGGGTCTGTTTTTTGGTGTTAGATTGGGCGCCTTCATAAGGATAGTGTTGTGCATCAAAATCATATCATTTGAGTAAGTTGTTAGGAAGTTATGAGCATATGATCATTTCCGTAGACTGCTGTTATTTCCTTTAAGAGCAGATTTGTAACAGAAAAATCAGAATTCTGGTAATTGCTTCTTGAAGGTTCTATTGTTGGCATGCCTATCCAAGATAAAGGTTTATCTCTATAATGTAATGCTAATCTCTCAGCTTCTTAAGACATTGGCAAGCGAATCCTCCTTATTTTGTAAAGCTGACAGTAGTACTGGCAGTCATTCTTATTTGTTGCTCAATTCTGATTTGTAACGCTTGTTTCAATTAAAAGTCATTATAATAGTTATAACTCCGCCCTATGGTAGCTACTTCCCATTCTGGGTGAGCAAGCACATTCTGGGTGTTGAGTAGTTTCAGCTTTCAGCATTTCATTTCAAGCTTTGCTTTTTGTACTCACTCCGTCATATGGTCGCCCCTCACTCCGCATTGGATTGGGTAACACATACTTGACGTTGAGTTCCTTTCTGTATCTAGAGTAGAAGATCCTCTGACCAATGCTCGCCATCATCGGCGCCATTCTGGTTAGAGTTGCTTTCTTGCACGTTTTGGTTTATCCATCTAACCTTAACGGGTGCACTTGCTTGTAATGTTGTAATCTGTTAATTGAAAAACGAAAAATTTGGCTCGGAATATTTCAACCCCACATTGAATTTCTCTAAATCCACCTTCCTTTCCTTTTCCTTTCTCTTTTTGTTGTTCTCTACCTTCACCTTGTTGGTTATCATTAGTTGTTTGTCCTTCACAATAAGGATGCAAATCTGCTCAATGTCCTCCATGAGAAAATATTAATTTTTCAACCTTTGGTTTTTGCTTTTCCTCTTTAGAATCAACACCTTCCCAATGATCATTTGTGTTCTTTATGCCCTTCCTCACTTCTTTAGGTAGTTGGTTCACAAAATTATTATTATTTTTCATTATCTCAATTGTATTTCTCTCTTCAGGAACTTCCTTTGGACTACTCCCAACCTCCTTTGCCACCTTTATCACTTGTTTTTCTGAACTGAAACCAACTATAGGACTGTTGTGGTTTTCTTCCTTTTTTGTTTTTTTTTAACAAACTTAAAGTATATTTTTACCCATCCTTCATAATAATATACAAATTCTTTTTGCCATGATAGATAGCTTCCCCATCAAACTACCAAGGTTTCCTCCTCAAAACATGACAAACATTCATTGACATAACTTCACATAAAACTTCATCTTTGTATGCCCCAATCTATAAACTCACTAAACACTGTTCTTTGACCATCAATTCATATTCTTTTTGCAGCCAAGTAACCTTGTATGGACTAGGATGTTTACTTTTCTTCAAACTTAGCTTTTCTACCATTTCATCAAAGACTAGTTTATTAGTACTGCCACTATCTATAATTACTTAACAATACTTACATCCAAATTTGCACACAATTTAGAAACGACTTCTTCTTTGAGATGGTCCATCCTCCTCCATGCTTGGTCTCACTAATACTCTCTTGAACATAAGAGATTCTCCTTCCTTTGGTTCTTCCACTTGTTTTGGTGAAGCCATATTTTCATCCTTTTGCACTACGTGACTTTTAGCCACACTCCCCTTGCTATTTTCTTGCTGTAATTGAGGGCACTCATAAGCTCTATAACCAAATTCTCCACACTTGTAACATGTTCTAGGGAATCCTTTGTTGTTGCTGCCACATCCTCTTGTTCCTTGAGTATAATGTCAAAACCCTGCACAGAGACAAGACTGCAGATAATACCTAAAGACAAGACTGCAGATAATACCTAAAACCACAAGTCTCATAGTAGCTAGGGTTTCATATCAACATCTTAGATAACAACAATCTCATAGAATGTTGTTGGGGTTTTAACCTCGAAAGTTATCGAGTCACTTTTTAGCTAGGGTTTCCATTATACCCCTATATAAGCAATCTCACAGAACATAGACAATATTCTAGGTATAAACTTTTGAACAAAATTTATGTACTAATAGGGTTTCAATAATGACCCTAGGTACAAACGATCTTATTGATCTAATTGCTAGAAAGGTCACAAAATACGGTTAGCTTTCAAGAAGTGATAGACTAACCCAAATAAGCCAATGCATATAAAAGTTGGGGTTGCAATTACAATATTCAAATACAAAATGCAACTTAAAGGTTTTATGACAACCCACATTGCTCTCTTGCTCATAGAGAACTCATAACCCAAAAGAAAAGATAGTGACAATCTTTCAGCAGAGAGTGCATCTAGAAGACGAGAATCTCAAGACTCTTCCTTACCATACAAGCTACCGTATTTGTATTCAAATCCCTAAGGGTTTAACATATAACCTTTGCAAAATGTATGCTTAGAATAAATATTCAAAGTGAGCACAAAATACTACTTATCAAACAAAGTGAGACCACAAGTAAATATTAGGCCAAGAACCCAACTCCTTTGAGCCTTCAACACCAACAAAATTGAACTAAAACTCTTTGTAACATTAACAAGGTTTGATTGTCATGCTACAACTCTTCCAAAATATATCAACCAACCCCCATAGAATCTTCATGTTGCCATAATTAAGCCAACTAAAGAACACATGCATTAAGTGCATGTTCTACATTCTGTCCAAGACCACTCTATTTAGCCATCAAGGCTAGTTATAGAAACACAATCAAAACTCCCACAAAATATTTAAATTTTTTCCAAGGCTTCACCATGGTTGGTTGCATCCCCAAAAACTAATTTCCCAAATGAGAAATAAAACTAAAAACATTTGCTTTTCCCTGCTACTAGAAGTAGCCACTTCCCAATTGCGAGGGATTGGTAAAGATTCATTTATTGCCACTTTAACAACAATTAAATCATGTTGCATGGACCTTTGCACCTAATTGATGTTTGAAGAATGAAGGATCCAATGTAGATCCGTTTTGGGGATTGGGACTACACTTAATATTACAAAACAAATGGTAAAATATTCGATGATTAAACAAAGGAGACGAAAGCTCCTTAAAAAGATTTACAAAAACAATGTTTCTAAATGAAACAATCGTTTACTGAAGACGAAAATAGAAACTATCTGGTGAGGAGTGCTATCTCTCAAGAGCACATTTGCTCTTCCTAAGACCTATTCTTTGGCCTTACTAGGGTATTCTTCTCCACCCTACTCAGAGGTCACTCCTAAGACCCCTATCTCCTTATAGAACTCTCCACCAATTTCAAACACTCACCTTCACTCTCACATCACCATGAGCTCCCATGGGCTCAATTTTGCTACAAAGTTCCCAAACCATTCTTGGGACCAGGAATAGGTCTTCCAACTATTCCTTGGGTGATATTACTCCACTCTGATCCATCTTGTTGGGTTCTTTCTTCACTTGGCTATCGAATTCAAGAAACTTAGGTTTTAGGCCTTGTAGCCTTTTTGGTCAATTTGGCTTTCTAAAACCAGTGTTCTTGGAATAACTCCAAGACTCCCTTAACAAACACCCAAACTCTTTAGGGATTCTCTTTCTAGATCTCCTAGGCTTCAAGATTTCCTAGGTTTTAGTCCCCCTTAGTGTCCGTACACAGGCCTATCACCAAACCCCTATTTTCAAGGGTTTCTAGGGTATGTAGCACAGTCTGGTTCCTTGAACTTAATTGAATGCCTTAATGGCCTCCTCTGCACTTCTCCTTGCATACACATGTCCAAGACACATGCCCCTACACCCCTACATCACGAATTGGCACACACCAATCCATTTAGCAAGTCTTCTTGCTGCTGTTTTGTCCAAGCAACTAGCCAGAATGCCTTTGCACTCGCCTAGAGCTTGATGGTTACATCAACTCCCCTGCACACAAAGACTCCAAAAGCTATATTTACACTATGTACACAGTCCCCTACTTGATTCCAAGTGGCCATGGAAGCTTTGCGACGGGAATTCAAGTGGGGATCATTATTTACAAAACTGTCCTTGAACCGGGCAGTGAAATCAAGAACCCAAACAAATTTGCAAAACCTTAACCAGTCGAACTAAATGACTAAACCAATGCTGCACAAAGTAGGTATAGGTCACAAATGAAATTTTCAATGCATTAGTTCAATCCTTTCAATCCATTAAATGACTGGATGAAGGCTCTATCACAGAAAATTCAAACAAACTTGCTCTTTTCCAAATCACAACCTCTTCTTCCCAAATCTCAATCCGTACAATAGCTTTCCCACATGTCATATTAGGGTTTTGCTAACCTTATATACCTTATGCCCACATGTTAGAACCCTTAGGTCGGGTTTAAAACATCATTTATGCCATTTTCAAACTTTTAGGACAAATTGCCAAGACAACATTGTCAAGATTTGCCTAATCTCCTCATTAAGACTTTCCCAAACCTCAAGGCTCTAAACTAACCTAACTTTGCCACCACACACACATCAATTCAACCTTGGGACTTTATAACCTAGTCCTTATTACCTTGGTGGTTGGCTAGAACCACCTACAAGCCAAAATGTGCAAAGATCTCTCCAAAAGATTTTAAGGTGCTCCTGCACCACTATCTAACCTAACTAAGATAACCATTAAAGTAACATTACATTATTCTAATACCCTCCCTTAATGGTCATTGTTCTAACTACCTAGAGAAATAACAGAGAAGGCTGCCCCCTCTACAACAAATGGCAGGAGCTTGCCACTGACTCTGCCATTTGAGATGAGTCTGCCACCAACCCTCCCAAAAATTGCAGAACTTCTGGAAACGACCAAAATTGATCGCAAAACATCCAATTTGATGTTGGGTAACAAAACTGTCCCTACTTGTATCCAGAGGCACGCCGAGAACAACTGCCATGATTTTGAGGAAAAATCGGCAAACCCTCCAAACTTTTGCAGATGAGCACGACGCTCCAGAACAAACTGCAACAAAGCACGATTTTTGAGGAAAAAATCGCAAAACCTTGAAACTGATATTTACAAAGCATCGTTTTTTCGGAAAAAATGGTAAAAACCCACAAAGGAATCCCATGCAACTTTGCTAATTACAAAAGCCCAAAAACGATTTGTTGAGGATAAAATAGAAGAAACCAAACAGGTAGCTGGCACAAAATCCGAAACAAAAATCAACATACAAAACATCCTATGTTCCACCGAGTCTCCGGGATGGGGGGACGAGTTTCGGGGACGACAATTTTTTGAGGGGATTTTAGGGGACGGGGGGACGGCTATATAGTATATATATAGAGAGAGATAAATTAATATAGGGAAATTTCAGATATTCATATGTGTAATGATAATCATAACAATGAACATTCATAAAGTTGCAAATGTAATCACCAATCATATTGACATATGCATCATAGAATCGAATTATGAAACAAACTAATATTACAACTACCTAATTGCTTCCATGGACCATAATTCATGTCAAATAGTCAATGTGCATATGATATAAAATAATAAAATGCCCAAAAGGCTACAAGTTTGTACTACAAATGTCAAAATGACAAAGTCACAAGTGTCCAAAACATAGTAATAGAAAGTATGATGGCTGCCGCTACTCGGCATCTGCCAACATTGCATCAAAATCAGACTCAGAGTTTGAGTCACTGTCATTGTGAGGGGCTGGCTCATCTAATGCAACTCCAACCAATCCCTCCTGTCTCTCCTCCTCCTCATCAATTTGTGCGACATCCTCTGGATCAATATCCCACCGTAATGTTGGAGTCTGTCTATACTCAAGAATCTGACGATCTTGGAGTCGCAAAGCACTATGCACAACCACTAATTTTTTTGCCCGTCTAGAGGTCAGCCTATTCCTCTTGATAGAGTGAATAAAGCCGTATGTTGACCAATTCCTCTCTGCAGCAAAGGAACTAGCAACTTGTGAGATGAGACAAAAACTAAATTAGTAATTTTAAATTTACTAATTAGAACATTCAATTTAAATTATGATTATATAAATGTTCAAACTTCAACACTAATCTAAATCAAATTATGTTAAAAACTTAAAACTTAAACAGTTAATCTAATGTATTACCTGTGAAAGGAGGCAAATAGCAAGCGTCCTCAATTGTGGTGCATCCTTCCCATGCCATGATCACCATTTGATAGGATCCCTTTGAGCTACTGTAGTTCTATCTACCTTGGCCTCTAGTTTGCCGAATGTTGGACCTCGGAGATTAACAAAGTCAGTGAACTGTGTACGAACTAGACTGGCCTCTTCAACTGAATATATTTTTGCAAGGGCCCTCATAAACTTCTTTCACCTCATCATCATCACAAGGAGGCATCCTACCAGGTCTAGGTACATACCATTTGGGATCAAGAGCAAAGGCTGCCATATGAAGTGGGGTGTTCATAGTGTTCCACAAAATTTGAAAAATAAAAAAAGATAAGTTAGAACTTAGAAAATCAAAAATTAATAAAATCATATATTTTTTTTTATAAAATCAGCAATCAATAACAATTTTTTACCTCACATTGTACCACCAATTATCATCAAGAATTTTTAGTTTGATGCTTCTCCCTTCTGCAATGCTTGCCATAGACAATTTACTTCACTCTGAATTAACCACCATCGATTGTAGAGCCTCCTGTACCTCAAGCATCCTCTCTAACAAAATTAAGTAGCTCGCATACCTTGTTGCTACAGGCTTGAAAAATTATTTCCTTGAAAATGTCCTAAAGAGGGCAAGTGAGGTGTGATGGTTGCAAATAAACATCTGAATGTCTCTAGCCACTACAACCACTTGGTGCACCCAATCTATCTTCCCTATGTCTTTCAATGCGTTGTTCAACACATGAACACAACAAGGGGTCCAAAAGATGTGCTTGTAAGCACTCTCAACCATCAAACTTGCTAATCTGCACACATGTGCTGAATCAGTAACCACCTGCACAACATTGGCTGCCCCAATCTCCTCTATAGCATCTTTCAAAAGATTAAATTGGAATTTTGCATCCTTGCGCTTTCCAGAATAATCAATGGCTCTAAGGAAATATGAACCAACTGAACATGTGACTATGATGTTTATAAGTGCCCGTTGTCTAATATCGGTCCACCCATCCATGATTATAGAGCAGCCTGTTCTAATCCAACACTATCTCATGTCCTCCATCACCACTCACCTTAGAATATTCTTTGTCAATGAGTGTAGTGCATAATTTATTTTCTCCAAGGGGAACGAATGAGGTACCAACTGTTGCCACATCTCTAAACATTTGTTTGAAGTAGGGAGAACGTGCTACATGGAATGGGATGGCATGGGCATAGAAAAATTTGGCAATGGAAGACTCTGCCACATCTTGTGCTTACACATCGAACATACTTGCAACTGTATTTTGGTGCTCACTAGAAGTAGCAACCTTCCTCTTCTCTCTTGTGGAAATATGAACATCACCCGCACCACTACTACCACTACCAAGACTAGGACTACCAAGCATAGAGGGCATAGGTGAGGTTGAATGTGCTGATTGAGTTTGCATTTGCTGATCTATAGGCCTTCCTCCGGCCTCCATGTGCAATCTATAACACTCTATTCTCTCAAAATCTTTTATATCTATACAACCCTTGATCCCATGGCCTCCAAAACCCAATAGATGAGAATAGACTCTTGTATAGCTCCCATAATATTTATCTTTGCAAATGTGACATTGCCACAATCTACTACCCCCAGTGTTTTTCCCTTTGCCTTGGTCTATACGTGATGCTAGTTGAATAAGAGGTTTTTTAGGATTAAAAGGGCCTTTTGCATATTTTTTCAAATCTTCAGAAGGGATATCAAATAGGTTTGTTTGAGGCTGCCCCCTATGAACTGATTGGGTTTCTTCCCCCTCTCAACATGCCCACTATCTTCACTATTGCTGCTCATTTTGTTTAGTTTTGGTTTTGGTTTTTGCAAACTGAAAATAAATAAAAATACAAAAAATCATATATTTTATCATTTTAATTTAGAAAAAAATGGAAAAAAATGAAAGATAATGCAAGAATAACTTACCTCTTTCACTTCTCTTGCTGGTTGCTGCCTTAATGCTCTCCTTTTTTCCTCCTAAATGCTGGTTTTTCTTCTCCAACAGCTCCTTCAAACACTCCTCTTTCTCTTCTCACTTTTGCTCTTGGCTGCAATTTTTTTTGGCAAGTTAAAATGAGGTCAAATGAAGGTAAGAAGATGTTTTAAGTGGCCCTATTAGGGTTGGGACGGCGTGGGGTCCACAAAGAAAACAATAAAAAAAAGAAAATTAAAAATTAGTTCTTTCTTTTTGGTTAAAATTGCTGCTGGGCAAAGGGGGACGACCGACCGTCCTCGGGATGGTCGAGGGGCGGCTAGGCGTCCCCTATCCGTCCCCTGGATGGCTGGCTGTCCCCTTTTGTTTTGGGGCTGTTTCCTCCAATCGGGACGTACCCGATTTTCGGGGACCTTTTGGGGACGTCTGTTAGCCGTCCCCCGTCCTCGAAACATTTTCGGGATGGGTACAGGGGGAAAAAACCCAAGGGATGCGTCCCCGTGTATCACTGGGTTTTTGATGACAACCTACCTTTGTGGAAGTGTTAGTGGGTTATCTTGCCGCATTGCTCTTGCCTACATGTGAATCCTTGGACCCTTGCCATATTGCATGCTAGCATGCCAAAATCCCATTTCCTGAGCCCCTGTCATTTGGCCTTTAGAGTTTTATCTTCTTGTTCTATTGGTAAGTGTTTCCTTGGACCCCCATCTTTTGGCATGCACTCTCATGAAACCTCATTTTTCAAACAAGAGAATTCATTGATGGAGTTGGCCGAGAGTGATTATATTGTTAGTCGGCCAATTAAAACTAAATAAAAAAACTCTTATATATGCAGCAAATACTTTATGTTATAAGTTGTTTCGGGAAGTAAGTCCCCGATTATTGTGATTAGTTGTAATGGGTAGTTCTCGACGGTTGGTGTTCTCAACAACTGTCGGCAACTATATATATGTTTTGTTTTGTAGTCGGGACACGACATAGCACAGATGACTGTACATTGTACCTATTGCATTTATGAATGAAAGTACCATTGTTCCGTGCATCTTATGCATTCATGTATATTGACTATGTATGTTCTGTGAGTTACATTCTCGTTTACTCTAGTAATTTGTCGAGTCATTCCTGTGAGTAAACATTTGGCGATGTTGCCGAATTGGACCCTACACATCACTTGGGAAAATGGCGTCATAATGGGTCAGCTAGCGTCAACAACTATATATATGTTTTGTTTCATTGTAGTCGGGACACGACATAGCACAGATGATTGTACATTGTACCTATTGCATTTATGAATGAAAGTACCATTGTTCTGTGCATCTTATGCATTCATGTATATTGACTATGTATGTTCTGTGAGTTACATTCTTGTTTACTCTAGTAATTTGTCAAGTCATTCCTGTGAGTAAACATTTAGTGACGTTGCCGAATTGAACGCTACACATCACTTAGACGGGAAAATGGCATCGTAATGTGTTAGCTAGCTGAAGAGTCGGTACAAGCCAACAAAGATAGAGAAGACGAGTTGACAAAGGATCTCGTTATTCCAGTGGGATATATTGTTGAGGGATCACATATGGAGGGAAGCTCTCAGGTGAGAGGTACCTAGGCAGTTATCTCACACAACTTGAGTGTCACCCAGAGGTCGATCACCTCCTCAACAGATTGCAGAGATTGTTCGCATGTCACTCCATCGTAGTCCAAGATCTTCGGGCTGATAGAAATCGAGAGTAATGGCGACAACAAATACTACAACGATATGAAGAGAGAAACAAATGGGAGGAGGAAGAACATGACAACAGTCATAGGCATACTCCCATAAATTATTGCTTGTACGGCCAAACAAAGATAAGAGCCGAATCCCAAGTGAACTAGAATCATCTAAAGAACGGGTATGAAGACCATTGAGAGTAAGAGAACAAGAAGACTGGCGAAGAAGATTAAAACAAATTGTCGAAGAAACAAATCAGGACCTTGCTGAAATAAACCAAGATCTTGCCGATCTAAACCAAAACCTTGTTGAAGAAACAAACCAAGTCACTTTTGGGAAACTGTCCATAGCAGATGAAGAAAAACATAAAGATGCTGAAAATGAATTAACTAAGGAACTTGAAAAAATAGTATACGCCGTATTTGAGAATTGTCCATATCGGGAGAAGAACTGAGAATTGGAGGACTTGAATCGAAGACCCCTAGACGGAGGGAGTACAGGAACGACCCCCAAGATACCCGGAGTGCGGAAGATGCTGAAAGTGGACAAGTGGAAGACTTGAACAAGGTTGTGAGTGCAAGAGAGGCAACAAAATGTGTCGAGAGAAACAATCCAATTAGGTTTAACATACAAGGAGGACATTGGGAAGGAAATGGTAACTATGCTAGCTAGTCTGAGTGTCGAGAGGCAAAAGCTGTTGAAATTCATGATGAACGGGTCAGAGGATCCAATACGACACAGTAAGACATGTGAAACTATATGGGTAACAAATGGGCAAGAAGACATAGACTACTGGTTGAGAGCATTCCCAATGATTCTTAGAAGTATAGCAGCAGACTCGAACACAAAACTAGAAGCAACACAAAAAGCTACATGGGGAGCACTAAAAAGAGTGTTCCAAGAAAAATTCAGGCTTTTGAGAGATGGAAATGAAATTGTAGCCGAAATTTACAATACTAAACAGGAGAAACATGAGAACGTATGAGCTTACAATTGTAGGCTCAAGGAGGAGTTCGTGAAATTGGAGACTCAGTCGATTGACGAATTGAAGAAGCATTGGTTTATTGAAGGATTACTTCCCTCATTGTGAAAGAAAATGAAGGTGGCACCACCATCCTCATACGTCGAAGCTTACAATCAGGTGATGGACATCGAGAGTGAGAATATGAAAGATACCATCTCAATTTTTCTTGATTTTTAATATCAAATACAAGGCAACCATGCACCCATTAAGGTTAGCTCCAAACCAAAACGATGCGGAATAGTAACTCTAACCAAGAATGCGCCCTAAGACCCGATGAGGGAGGAGGGGCGAGCATATGATCAGAGGATCCCTAGGATTTAATTAACTCAATAATTGAAATGATTACAATTGAAAGAGAGGAATTAAACTCAACGCCAAGAATGCTCACCAAGATCCTTGGAAGGCGAGGTGATAGCATATGGCGGAGTACTTATTACAAAATTGAAATGAACTTAGGTGGATAACCAGCCATGAAAGATTTTCCACACTTCCACTAAAATAGTGGGGGGAATGAAATTACAAATAAAACAATTCATCCGCTGCAACACGCATCCACTCAAGAGTGGGGATTCACCACTTGATAGTGGGTAGAAGAGAGCTTAAACAATTCGTTTCTCTACATTGGCGGTATACCATCCAGGGGTGCTTAATGTGAAATTAAAGAAATAAATGCAACAATAATAGATTGGAACAATACTATTGTTTACAGTCTTACAATATGAAAAGGAGTTGCAAATTACATGAATATTACAATAACTTTCAAACAGAAAGATACTGGATGATTCCACATTAGATATTTACTAAACTTGATGAAGACTAGACTATAAATTCAAACTGAAACAAGTCTGATATAAAATCTGCAATTCTGGAAATGAATAAACTGCAAACTCGCTTAAATGCTCATAACTTCACCAAATTATTTCCGAATTGACTGAATTTTTTTGCAAAGGCTCTCTATTTTGCAAAGGCTCTCTAGGAGTATGGTGCCCAAGAACAAATCAGAAAACAACATCAAATCCTCCTCATTTATTTGGCATGAATCCCAATGTGCTCTAAGAGGGTATGACTTGGTTGGAAGGGCGATTTTGCTCTTAAAAATCAGGTTCTTTGAAATTAAATCTCAGCTTTCGTGGAAAGGGTCACCCATGGTCAACAATCACATAGCACAAATGCCCATAATGAAATAAAATTTATTCACAAAGCTGCTAACAAAATTCGATTTCAGCTGTATGTGAACCAACAACATTAAAATTGGAAATTCTCACCAATATCTTCACTTTGATGCACAATATGCACTTCTGGATGAAGCACAATCTCAAACAACCATCTAGGGTACCATAGTTTCAGGCCCAAAGAATGGAGTAAACTTGCTAAGCTTTCCCTTTGCCGGATTTTGAAATTAATTCAGCAGCATAACTTTACAACATTTTCCAAGATGAGAAATGGGAGAGAAAAGGCTCTCTTTTATAAGTTCTAAGATAACTCTTCAGCTTCTCCAACAAAAACTTCCTTTCTTGCTCTTGAAAATATTTTAAATTTAAAACATTTCCTTCCTCTTATTTTGGCGTCCAATCCTAGGGAGATAATAAACTTTTTAATAAAATAATGACCATCTTCAAAGGGGCGTCCATCCTTACGTCATTTTTCAACTTTAGAAATATTAATATTTCTTTTATGAGACATCCTCCCATTTTATGACCACCTTTTAGAACAACTTCAAGTTATTATGCTAGGACAAGGGGTCATAAACATATTAGAATAATTAAATGATTTAAATAATCATTTATTCCAAAATGCACCTCAGAAAGCCAAATTCAGAAATACTCAACCTTTTTGCTCAAAGTGGAAAGCTTACAGTGCTGCTGCTAACTAGAGTCCTGCTAAAATTAGAACTTACTAAAAATAGTAAATTTTGAAAAGTTGCTCCGCTCACTTTGCATGTCATACCATTGCAAAGCTCTCAGAAAACTTAGAAAGAATCCACACTCCAAATCTCTAAACTCCAATGCGTTGGCTAAAAATAGTAAGTTTCGGAAAAAGGTTGTCTGATGGAGATGCATGTCACACCATTCCGAAGCTCTCCAAAAACCCAAAAAAATCACCGGACATGCATCAAAAACTCATACATGCAAACCCTCAAAACTGCTCTAGAATCCCAATATCATAGGAAACCCTAATTTTACCTCTGACAAGCCTACGGGCTTCCGAAAATTGGCTATCAGGCATTGAAGGGCGAATGGAAAAAATGGGGACATTACAGTCTGCCCTTCCCAAGATTGCTTGTCCTCAAGCAACTCAATTGGCATTCCAAAATCACTATGCCAAACCAACTCAAACTGAACATGATCCCAGGTTTCCAACTCAACGTAGGAGATCGATAACACCAGTTGATGTAAGCATTGCACTGCTGGATGCCAACACAAGAAACCACCAAATGAAAACTAAATTGAAACACCATGGGAAAAAACTCCAGAAAGCCAACACTGGCTTCCCCATCCTTAGCTGCTAAATTGTAAACCCAAGTGATTCTAGGATTCCAAATCATTCTCAGGAACACTGCTCCTCTAATCCGTTGCGCTACTCTAATTAAAACATCAAGGTGGAGCAACATAACTCGATTCACAAAAGATGATGCACCAAACATGTCAGTACCCGGGTCCCATATCAGTCTGTAGGACCTGCAAACCTCGTTGTCATAATTCTGATCAGCAACAAAATTATTTTCAAACAAGTCACCAAACCAATGCCAAACAACGAGCCATGCTCCATACTCCATCTCAATCCAAAGGGATATACATTCATCGGAAAGACTCCAAGAAATTGTCACATTTTTCACTTCATAAGCCTTAATTTGAGAAATCAAATCAACTAATAACTTGCTGCCCCAAACAATAATGTATGAGATGTTATTATTAATTCCACTGTTTATTATCAAAGAACAACCCATATTTGAATTTTGACTATACTGAATCATTCCCTTGCTCAGTTGAGGCAAACCTTTAGTCCAAATAAGAGATGGAGAGACCTGAAATTGAACTAACCAACTGTCAAACAGGTCAGAAATAATCATCTTGAGATCTGATTTTTGAAAAATCAGCATCCAAGAGGGTAGACAATAGCTGAAACAAAAGAATTTCTCATCAAATTTGACCTAGCTGCTCATGAACAAAGCTGGTGGCCAATTCAGCAAGGGTCCCCATGCCACCACAAACCAACTTTTGATCATTTTTCCTTTCTAGAACACCAATTTATGATCAGAAATAAAGAACCAATGACCAAGAAAGAAGGAGGAAGCAAATATAAAACTGAATTTTTGACACTTATCACTCCATCCAACCTTTTTTTTATGCATACCATTCTTCATAAGAATATACTTGAGATCCCAAATACCGATTTTCAATTGAAGAATTTTTCCAACACAAAAGCCAATAATCACAACTACATTCAAAAGACAATGTGCTGGTTTAACCCCTTTAAAATTTTCAATATTACCTTGTCCAATAATGTCAGGATCCCAAACCATCAGCAATGAAGAACCATTTCTCAGATAGAGAACTATTCTCATATGAATCCTTTGATTCTCCCGTTCCATTTGAATAAACACTTCTTGAAACTCCAAGAAGTAATCAACAAACCTAAGTTTGTTGAAAAAATTGAATCCAAAATCTTCGGTCAAATATTGCTAGAAAGATTCCATGAATCCTTCATTAAATATAATTCTGGAATTAGTTATTCTAAGAGAGGATGGAGTCATAGTGAAATCTGACAAGAACCTTACAATCATCTTCATCAAATAATAAATAAAGTCCACATCAGTACGCCAATCAACTCTTTGTTGTTGAATCGAAAGAACATCTTCATTTCTTAATGTTCCTTGATTTACCATTCCTTGCTGAATGGATGTACTAAAAGCAACAGTAGATTCCTCTTCATGTAGCTCTCGAACCACCTCTCCACTACTGAAAGACCAATTGAAATTTCTTCTTTCTTCAAAATTACTTGAAGAAATTCCTTCTTTATTTTCAAAAAGAAGATTTTCATAAATCTTGCTAGCATCTTCTTCATACAAGAACCTTACAATCATCTTCATCAAATAACCTTACAATCATCTTCATCAAATAATAAATAAAGTCCACATCAGTATGCCAATCAACTCTTTGTTGTTGAATCGAAAGAACATCTTCATTTCTTAATGTTCCTTGATTTACCATTCCTTGCTGAATGGATGTACTAAAAGCAGCAGTAGATTCCTCTTCATGTAGCTCTCGAACCACCTCTCCACTACTGAAAGACCAATTGAAATTTCTTCTTTCTTCAAAATTACTTGAAGAAATTCCTTCTTTATTTTCAAAAAGAAGATTTTCATAAATCCTGCTAGCATCTTCTTCATACAGGATATTCTCAAATGCCTGAAAAACTTGTCGATGAGAATTGGAATGCTCTTGCTTCTCAGGACAGCATACCAAGTCAAATTTTTCTTGTATGAGATCAAGCTCATCAAAAATTATCTGGAGCTCTTCTGCTCTTCCTTTGTTTTCTTGTTCCCATGAACATTGAACTGCAAAAATCTGATTCTCAGCTTCAATTAAAGTCTCATGCACTTCCTGTAGCTTAGCTTTGGTAAGCTCGTTCCTCTCCAATGCTTTATCAACAATTTTGGCCACTTTGTCTTTGTCACGAATGATGTGCAAAAGACTAGTTTTAATTTTCTCCAAGGCAAACTTAATGTACTTCATTTGATGTATGGAAATGCAACATACAACTTCTCCTCTTGGCACTTCATAAATCAGATTTTCAACATGTTGATGAACTCCATCAAGTTCTGACAAAACTTGAATTCCATTTTCTGTAGTTTGTGATCTTGAACTGCAATCTTCATAAACTGACTGAGATGTTGTAGCACAACTTTGATGGATGAAGATTTCAAAAATGGTTTGATCTGTATTTCTCAACTTGTCTCGCATGTGATGAACACTCTTTGTCATTCCATCTATAGTACCTTCCAATTCCTTAGCTTTTTGCCTTAGCTTGTTTTTAGGTGAAGAGAAATCTACCTTATGACTACTAGAAGTTTCTCCTTCCAGGTTGTCTTCTACACATGATTTAAAGGAATTGGTCAAATCAGATTTGAAGTGAGAAGAGACTTCAACTTCCTTTTTTTCTTGACTTTCAAACCAGCATTCTCCTGAATTGTGAAAAGGCAATTTGCTGGTTGAATACATATCTTCTATAATCCGAACTTCTCCTTCATTCGGATCTGCACTTAGGGTCTCTTCATGCAACTTCATGTCAACTCTTGTTTCCAAAAATTATTCCCTTGGATCATCAGCTTGAGGCTCCTTATCACACGTTGACTCACTGTTCTCTATTGCAGGATGAATGGAAACTCCTTGAACATTTACTATGAATTCGAATGGATTCCAACTTTCCTCCTTTTTAGCTTTAGAAATCTCCTCTTTGTTTTCAACAATCTTCTTCATGAGTGGTTTCAACTTATCTTCACATTGATTGAGAAGTTCTTTGACTAACAAATCAGCAGTAGGAGAAATTTGCTCTTCACGTTCATAGGCATTCTTGAGAAGGGATTGAACACTTCCAGGAAGAGTATCGGCTTCTTTGATGGTGTCAATTAGAACATTTTTAACAAATGCAAACACCCCCTCTTGCTGCTCACTCCAAGTCGAAGTGAAGAGATAATCAAACAAATGGTAAATCTGATTTTCCATCCCCAATTCTATCAAAATGATACAAGTTGTTACTTCTGAAAATGTCTTTAGGACAGCAGCTCTTCTTGGAAACAAAACACTCCCAGTTTCATCCATATCTTGAAAACTCTCGACAATCATACTTAATATGGTCTTCATAGTTTCTTCATCATAGGGAAATTGTGGTTCCACAATTCTTATCACTTCCATGAAACAAGAAGAAATCAACAGCGTAGTTTCTTCATCTGGATGCCTCAACTAATAGGGCTGATTCAAAACATTAACTGCAGGAGTTAATGCCAGCTGCATTTCCTTTGAAAGTGATGGCTTCACTTGTCTCAAACATTGTTCTAACAAATGAAGAATATTCTCTTCATTTCCCCTTGACTGAAATTCTTTGCCAAGTCTCTTTCCAACCAAAAAGAGAGTCTCTGCCAACTTCCTCTCTTCCTCATTAGCCATACCTTAATCTGACAAGACAAGGTTTTGCAAAACCTTTGAAAAGTTGTCAACTTCAAAAACTTCTGAAATTGAAACTAAACTCTTTTGCTTTCTGATGTAGTATCGGTCTTCTCTGACTCTCATTTGATAATTGACGCACTGAAACTCACAGGATGGCAAGAAAACATGTTCTGATAACACTGAACGATACCCTCTTAATTTTTCTTGATTTTTAATATCAAATACAAGGCAACCATGCACTTGTTAAGGTTAGCTCCAAACCAAAACGATGTAGAATAGTAACTCTAACCAAGAATGCGCCCTAAGACCCAATGAGGGAGGAGGGGCGAGTATATGGTCAGAGGATCCCTAGGATCTAATTAACTCAATAACTAAAATGATTACAATTGAAAGAGAGGAATTAAATTCAACGCCAAGAATGTTCACCAAGATCTTTGGAAGGCGAGGTGATAGCATATGGCGAAAGTACTAATCACAAAACTGAAATGAACTTAGGCGGATAACCAACCATGAAAGATTTTCCACATTTCCACTAAAATAGTGGGGGGAATGAAATTACAAATAAAACAATTCATTCACTGCGGCAGGCATCCACTCAAGAGTGGGAATTCACCACTTGACAGTGGATACATGAAATATACCCCTTAATTTTTGCCTTTAATTTTCAGTCACAACAATGCAAATCATGCACCCATTAAGAATTAGGTCTAAACCAAACCACAACTGAAACAACTCTAACCAAGAATGCGCCCTAAAACCATTTAAGGAGGAGGGGCGTGCATATGGTCAGAGGATCCCTAAGATCTAATAACTTGATTAACAATTGAAAATAGAGAGCTAAACTCAACACCAAGAATGTGCATGCAAGATCCTTTTGCAAGGCGAGGTGCTAACATATGGTGGAGTGCTAGATATTAAATTAAAATACAACTTCTTTTGCTGATGCAGGCATCCACAAGCGGTGGGAATACTCCACTTATTTTGTGGGTGTGATTATTACAAACATTTAAAGGTGGCAAGCCAACCAATTAACCTCAATTCCACTTAAATTGTGGGGGGTATACAATCCACACAACCACTTTATTACGTGGGGGGAATTACAACAAAGTAAATTGCAACAAGTAAACAAATTGTTGTTAGTACTACTGAACAACTTACAAACGATTAATAAACAGCTACAATGTATCAACCATGAATTCCCAAAATGAGCAATGGTTAGAGTATCACTTCCTCTAACATTTACAATGCCAAAAAGATATAGAAAGAAACTTAGAACAACATTATAACAATTTCAAACTAATCTGATCAGAAATAGGGAATACAGAAAATCAGATCAACAAAGAGAGAATTCACCAAATTGGACGTATCTTCTTCAATTCAACTCGGAAAGCTCTTAAACCACAGCCAATCAATAGCTAAGAGCTAGGCGTCCAATTTCCATTGAGAAAACGAGCCCAAAACAGAGAGAAATAGCTGGCACGATTCCCAGGGCAGTCAAGAAGGAAGGTACGGCCTCCAGGAAGGGTCGACCTTCTCCCAAAAATCAGAAACTCAATGATAAAATCTGTGAACTTGCAGAAAGGGGTGCCCTCCACAGTAGAATAGCATGGGCTAACACCCAGAACAAAACCAAAATTTGAATTGAAGCTATGAACAGAAAATAGCTTCAGCCAAGCCAAATCAACAACTTGCAAAAATAGGTTTTACATCAACAACCTGTTTGATTCAAACAATTGAAGCTCCATCTGTATTTCAAAGTGAAATATAGTCATGATGATCCACCTAGGAAACCATAATTGCAGGCCCGAAGGATGGATTGAAATTGCTAAGCTTCCCTTTAGCCAGGTTTTGGATTCAAACCAGCAGGATAACCTTACTATTCAATTTCCAAGATGAGATACAAAGGAAAAGGCGCCAATATAAGCTTTCACCAAAAGAAGATGAAACATTTGAACTTCCAAGAAACTCTTCCTTTTCCCAAAAGGGATGCCAATCTCCAAAAAGGCTTCATTTAAAATAACAAATAAATTCTTTATTCCACCCTTCAAGTCGTCCCACTTAAGCTAATGAATAAACATTTAATAAAATATTAAATGTACCTTACTTTATGGCCCCAACTTAAAAACCACTTAAAGTCATTAAGCTAGGCGTGGGGTACAACTCCAAAACACATTTTAACTAAGTATGAACTTAGTCCAAGGCACAAACCACCATTAAATTGGAAACTGAGATATTACCAAAATTTGGATAATGAACTGCACAACACTGCTGATGAAGATACTGCCAAAAATAGACTTACTAAAAATAGCCACTGCTAAAAATAGTAAAATCGCATTAAAACCACAGTAAACCAAGCTGAGCAGGAAACACTGGAAATCCTAATTTGCTTACTAAATAGCCTACAGATTTCCGGAAATAGGCTAAATAACAAGGTCATCACTGAAAAGGGGACATTACAGTACAAGAGAGCTTAAACAATTCGTTTCTCCACACTGGCGATATACCATCCAGAGGTGCTTAATGTGAAATTAAAAAAATAAATGCAGCAATAATAGACTGGAATAGTACTACTGTTTACAGTCGTACAATATGAAAAAGAGCTGCAAATTACATGAATATTACAATAACTTTCAAGCGCAAAGATACTGGATGATTCCACATTAGATATCTACTAAACTTGATGAAGACAAGACTATAAATTCAAATTGAAACAAGTCTGATATAAAATCTGCAATTCTGCAAATGAATTACCAGCAACTGCAAACTCGCTTAAATGCTCATAGCTTCACCAAATTACCTCCTAATTGACTGAAATCTTTTGCAAAGGCTCTCTAGGAGTATGGCGCCCAAGAACAAATCAGAAAAGAACATCAAATCCTCCTCATTTATTTGGCACGAATCCCAATGTGCTCTAAAAGGGTACAACCTGGCTGAAAGGGCGATTTTGCTCTTAAAAATCAGGTTCTTTGAAATTAAATTTCAGTTTTCGTGGAAAGGGTCACCCATGGTCAACAATCACATAGCACAAATGCCCATAATGAAATCAAATTTATTCACAAAGCTGCTAACAAATTTCGATTTCAGCTGTATGTGAACCAGCAACATTAAAATTTAAATTTTTCACCAATCTCTTCATTTTGATGCACAATATGCACTTCTGGATGAAGCACACTCTCAAACAACCATCTAGGGTACCATAGTTTCGGGCCCGAAGAATGGAGTAAACTTGCTAAGCTTTTCCTTAGCCGGATTTTGAAATTAATTCAGCAGCATAACTTTACAACATTTTCCAAGATGAGAAATGAGAGAGCAAAGGCTCTCTTTTATAAGTTCTGAGATAACTCTTCAGCTTCTCCAACATAAACTCCCTTTCTTGCTCTTGAAAATATTTTAATTTTAAAACATTTTCTTCCTCTTATTTTGGCATCCAAACCTAAGGAGATAATAAACTTTTTAATAAAATAATGACCATCTTCAAAGTGGCGTCAATCCTTAAGTTCATTTTCAACTTTAGAAAAATTAAATATTTCTTTTATGAGACATCCTCCCATTTTATGACCACCTTTTAGAATAACTTCAAGTTATTATGGTAGGACAAGGGGTCATAAACATATTAGAATAATTAAATGATTTAAACAATCGTTTATTCCAAAATGCACCTCAAAAAGCCAAATTCAAGAATACTCAACTGCTCTGCTCAAAGTGGAAAGCTTACAGTGCTGCTGCCAACTGTTGCTAAAATTAGAACTTACTAAAAATAGTAAATTCTGAAAAGTTGCTCCGCTCACTTTGCATGTCATACCATTGCAAAGCTCTCAAAAAACCCAAAAAGAATCCGCACTCCAAATCTCGAAACTCCAATGCGTTGGCTAAAAATAGCAAGTTCCGGAAAAGGTTGTTTGATGGAGATGCATGTCACACCATTCCGAAGCTCTGCAAAAACCCATAAAACATCACTGGACATGCATCAAAAACTCATACATGCAAACCCTCAAAATTGCTCTAGAATCCCAATATCATAGGAAACCCTAGTTTTACCTCTGACAAGCCTACAGGCTTCCGAAAATAGGCTATTAGGCATTGAAGGGCGAATGGCAAAAATGGGGACATTACAAAATAAGACATCCTCTCGAGGAAAGAAAAGAGTAGATGACGACGAAAGTACAAAGGAGAGTAGTGATGATGAATCAAAAACCGTACAACCCTTAGACGAGACATGATGAGTATGATGAAAGAGTTGAAGGCGGAGGAGAACTCCAAAGAATCCGAAGAATTTTGGTGTAACGAATGCAAAATAAGTCATACCAAGACGAACTGCCCAAAGAAACTTTTTTGTTGCATTTGCCAAGTCATGGGACACTCCATCAAGGAGTGGCCATACAATTTGAAGACAAGTACGTAAGTACTCTTCACACAAGGGGAACAGTGAACCCTTGCGACCACACCATCAAAACCTTTGAACAATACCAATGCATCCCCTAGAGGGTGCCGCAACAACAAAAGAGGCAACAACAGTGGGTTGAGAAGTAAAATATAGTACGACTCCAAAGGAAGACTTATGATATAATGCCGAAAGTGCAATGAATGGGTTCATTTTGCCAGGGAATGCCAAAATAATCAAAATACAAGAGGATGACTATGCAAAAGGTGAGACGAGCGATCCTGAAGATACTAACTGTCCGAAGCAGAAAGGTATAAATATGTTGGAGGTGGGCAAGGAGGAGGTTCTGGCAATTACTAGAGTGCAGATGAGGACTATTTACCTAGACCCTCGTACGGAGAAAGAAAGACTCCGAGAGGCCAGAGTGGAAGTAGAAGAGGTGATGGCTAAAGAATGGAGAATCTCGAAGAAAGTAACCAGTTGGTCGTTGCATTCAAAGTCAAAGAAGAATATAGTACGATAGGTGCTACACATAGCCGTACCTATTAAGGTAACAAACTTGTGTAGACTGTCGTAGCTGAGAGTAGCACTCACGAATGTCTTCGAAGACAATAAAACTCACAGGAAGGTCCAAGCGCAAGTATGATAGAACCTTCAGGAGAGCAAGCCACAGACCCAATGCTACTTGCAGTAAACATTGGGAGAAAGCTTGCCTTTGTACAGATGGAAATCATGGGGAGGAAACTCTCCAACACCATCGTCGACGGAGGCTCGACAGTGAATGTACTACTAGAAGAAACTTGGAAGTGTCTATGGAAGCCAACTTTGTGGCCCCCAACATTCCACTTGGTAGGCATAGATCAACATGGCATCAAACCTCTCGGTACACTGATGGCACAAAAAGTAATGATCGGCACACAATAGTTCCTTTTGAACTTTGTTGTTATCCCACTATAGAAGAAGGCGTACGATACATTCTTGGGAGAGGATGGCTGATAGCCGCCAAAGTAGACGACAATTGGAAGTGGAACACACTCTCGATTGGGAGCAACGAGAGAAAGTACGTCATTGATCTGAAGAACCAGGCCGTGAGTGAAGAATTGACATCCTTCAGATTAGAATCCAATGGAAGAGACTCGGATACAAACGAAGGATGAAAGGCGATGGAGCCAAACGACGAAGGTTTACTTGATCTCAAGAGTTGCTTGTAGGACGAGACGAGTTCTCTCAATGGTTTTTTTCATTGGAAAATGGAAGACTATGAGGTGTTCCACCTCGGATGTAACATGCTACAGGTCGGGGAAGTGGAGGAAAAGGATAAGGGTACGACTAGCTAGACATTTCCACCCAAGTACGAGAAATACAAAGGAGTAGCCAAACTAGATGATACACTAGCCCACCCATTTGAGCGTGACAAAATAATCAAATACGAGGAACCAAAGATGAAAAAGGTGAATCTTGAGGAGGAAGACAAACCAAAGACAATCTTGGTCGGTGATGATTGGGACCCTGTACTAAAGGTGGTTGCATTCAAGATATTTATGGAATACAAAGATCCATTCGCATGGACGTACAAGGACCTCAAGGGAATACCACCAAAATTGTGCGTACATAGGATCCCTCTCGTACCAGGAGCAAGACTTTCCAACTGATCAATGGGCTATTGTACAAGATTGGATCTGACCAAGTTCTGAAGCGATGTGTTATGGAAGAGGAAATTCTCGACGTACTAAAAGCACATAAAGGTTTGGTCGGAGGACACATGGGATTGGACACCACAACTCAGAAAGTTCTTCTGGCACGATTATGGTGGCTGATCATACACACAGACTCCCAAGAGTGGGTGACCGGATGTGACACTTGCCAAAGACTTTAAGCCTCTCAAGAGGGACTACATGCCATTGTTTCTGTCCCAACCTCAAGAGTTGTTTGAACGATGGGGACTAGACTTCATCGGACGTCTGAAATTCAGCCAGCTGCATTGGTGTAGGTAAATAGTTGTTGCCAGTAAGTACTTAAGAAAATGGGTAGAGGTTCGAGTGTTGTCGGACAACAATGCACTCAATACGACAAGATTTATCTATGAGAAGATAGTGACACGGTATGACATCCCGATACAAATCACTAGTGACAAAGGAGGACATTTTGTCAACCACGTCATTCGGTTGATGATGTCAAAGTTTTGAATATTCCACAATCTATCAAGTTCGTACTACTTGAGAGCCAATGGCCAGGCTGAATCTACAAACGAAGTACTTGTCTCTATCATTGACAAGTTGTGCGGTGTTGAAGAAGCAGACTAGGAAGAAGAAACCACCGTTCTTTTGTAAATGGTGATACGCGTTTGAAGTTAAGATAAGGGGTGGAGGGAGAAAAACACAGTGAAGAAAATTGGATGAAGGAGAATAAAAGTTGTAAAAAACAAAAAATCAATGAGGTAGAGTTGGAAAATGAAAATATTATATGGATGAGGTTGAAAAATAGGAAAAGTGAAAAAAAAGAGAGTAATGGTGTCAAAAAATCAAAAAATGGAAAAAAAAAAAAGGAAAGGAGGAAAAAATACAAAAGTCAAAAAATGAGAAAATTAAAAAGTAAAAAAATTATTAAAATTGAGGAGAGGAAAGAATATTAAAAGAAATGGAAAAAGTAAAAAATCAAGAAATGCCAAAGTATTGAAGGCAAAAATCAAAGTGCAATATTATTAAATTAAAAATTATATTGGAGAGGGCAAAAGAGGCCGTACGACCAAGTGAAGAATATAAGTCTCGGCAGAGGAAAGGGAAGAGCGTATCATACAGATTTGGAAGAAGGCCATCGTACGAAAGTGCATCGTGAAGAAGAGAAAAGGCTCGGAGGAGATCGTAGGAGGAAACAACTGTACGACATATAGTGAAATTAGCTGCAACCAACGGGGAAAATAATTCCGTACAACGCACCTTGAATAGGAAGGTGAAGGTCATACATACATCATACGACAAAGTTAACAGCGTTGTACGTCAAATTCAAACTGTACGAAGGACAAACATAGGGTGTGTAGTCGTATGCGATAGAAGAAGAAACAGGCTTGAACGACATGTGCAATCGAAGATACGCGAAGGTGACTGTCAATTCATAGTATGGCGAAGGGGAAATGTACGTGTACGATAGAGGAGGCTAGTAGTTGTATGGCTTGGAGGGGACTGTGTGCCAAACAAAGATTGTCAACAATCCGTATAGGACAAATGAGCAGTATGTGTGGGCGCCATACATAGTATGGATCAAGAAGCAGTACAAAAAGAAGAATCGTACGACGAGAAAAGTGCAAGGTATGGCAAGCAAAGTGCATAGTATAGTGTAGTAAAGTGATAGTACGGTGTAGTAAAGTGATAGTACGATGTAGAAGATTGACTACACAAAGAGAATTGTAGAACAAAGGTTGCATACGACAAGGAGAAACTAGCATTGTACGGGCAACAAGGAATAATAAAATCGTATAGTTGAAGGGTATGGGATAGGTGTACGACAAGGAGAATGTAGATCGAGTGGGGCCAAGGTGAGTTAGTTCTTGTAACAGTCTCAGGGAGACACATTGTGCATTTATACCAAGAGTGACAAAAGTTTATTTAAAAGATATGGGACTCGTGAGCAACGGTAAAGGAAAGAGGCCGCCACCATTTCGTCCCAGGATAGCAGCAGACAATATGGTGAGGGGTAGTGATGATGTGGTGATAGAAGACAATACCACCTGGGAAAGTCTCAGCGACACAGAGTGTTGTTCTTAGTGGTTGACAACGCAGGATGATCACATCCTGAAATGTACATTGGAGAAGGCCCAAGTAGACAAGGCAACATAGTTGCCATTTTTTTAATTCTCGAGACTTCGAACCATGCCTCAGACAAATGATTATACACTATGACAGGCATGGCCACAAGTGGGTCATCAATTACAGAGGATGCGAGGTGACCATTTCATATGCGTTGCTAGAGTTTACTAGGGTATTTGGGATGCCCTCTCGAGGTGCTTTAGTTGCAAAGCCCTTGGGGAAGATGTCATTGCAGATGAAGAACCTCCTAGTGAGGGTTTGTAGAGCCGACCACACGTAGCAGGAGAGACACACCATTTGGAGCATCGACAAAAGAGGGCTAAGGAAGAATTCCCTCGCCAATGCCGAGTGGAAGTGCCTACTAGATTTGATTAAGTGTCGGTTGACTGGTGCGAGTAGGGTGTTCAACATTGTTGTGTGGATGGTTAGCTTGATGATGGGGTTGAGCACAAGTAGGGTGTACAATTGGGCAGCCTTGCTCTTTGAATGCATTTGAGAGTTCTTGTGCTTAAGGCACAAAGCATTTTATATGACACAACATGCTATAGGGCTGCTGTTGGATGCCATTTACACTCAGGTGTCGGTAGACAATTGGGGGAGGTTGTAGCTAGTCGGCCAATTGGATGTGGCATGGTCGACTGTGTTCTACTAGGTGAATTCGGGAGTGCAGACGACAGGCGAGGACACACCCCATCCGACACCACTAGCAACAAAGAGGAGGCAGATAGATATTTCATCACCCTAGTCGAGTGGAGATGACGGTGAGCAAAGTGGAGATGATCGTACACCGAGTGTAGAGGAGGCCATCGAGTTGCCCTCTTCGGAGGAGGAGATGAGCATGGAGGTTTGTAATGTCCCCTTCTCGAGCATGATCTTTCCAGTTGACCGTTGGCCTATTCCGGAGACCTGTAGGCTTGTCAGAAGGTAAAATTAGGGTTTCTTGTTTTGAAGGATGCTCTTGCTTGAGGGTGGTTGATTCAATGGTGGATTCTTTTTGGGTTTTCAGAGAGCTTCGCAGTGATATGTTTTCCTGGCGTTCTGAGCATTTTCAGGAATTTACTATTTTTAGTAAATTCTATTTTTGGCAGTGGTCCTGTTGGCTTTGGCACAGTCGGCTTTCTACTTCAGGCAAATCAGTTGGCTTACTCATTTTTGGCCTTGGGGCATAACTGGAGAGATAAGTCGAATTATTTTAATTAAGTCATGTTTTAATGTTATATTTTAACATTGACCCCTTGGCCCAACAACTTCACTTTAAGTTGTTTTTAAAAGATGTTCTTTATGGGTAGGCGCCTCATTGAGGAAATTAATATTATTAAAAGATTTAATCCAAGCTAAAGTTGGGCGCCAACTTCAAGGAAGAAATAAAGTTTATATTAAAAGTCAAATTTTGCTTGGAAAAGTGGGACGCCATCTATTGGAGGATTAGGGTTTGACTCAACAAAGAAGATTAGGGTTTCGAGAAGAGTCATATGGAAATTATAAAAGGAAGCCATTGGTTATCTTTTCAGCATCTTTTGTCTACATAAATGTTTTGCTGCCGGATTGGCTTTGGGATTGCTTCGAGGAATGAAAGCCTCCTAGCTTGGCATTGCTTCTCGCTTGAAAGATAGCGACTAGTGGTGAAGTAGTTTAGTGTTGAGTGATTTGTAGTGGATTTCTGTATTGTAATTCATTGTGTGGGTTTGTAGATCAGCTTATTTGCATTTTAGTGAAATTTTGGAGTTGCATTTTCATTACAGCAGATTGTCTTTTTATTCATAAGTCAAAAAATACAAAAAGAATCGCATTTTCATTGATTGGTCAAAAAATATCGTTCTGGGTATTGTCTCATTGTGTTTCCCTATTGGAGGCGACTCTTCATGAATATTTGCAGATTTTAATATGAAGTTTATGATTTTATAAAGCAAATTCGTCATTCCTTGAAGGCCGTACTTTCTGGGGTGTCTTGGGGATTCGTGCCAGTAATTAATAACCACTTTCAGTTGCCATTTCTTATTACTAAACTAGGCGCCATCTTTTTGAAGGTCTATTGCATCAAACTTGAAGTCATTTGGATCAGTTTTGAGTGATATATGAGCAATTTAGTGGGTTACAGGCATGCTGGTTATATAATTTAAAGTGCAGGTCTGTCATAACAGATTTGAGGAAATCTGCATTCTCCTTCTTGGATTGGTGTTAGGAAATCATTAAAGGTTTTGTGAAAGATTCCTTATTGTTGCAGCAAATTGAAGAGCTTTAATACTTGATCTTGCAGGCTTATATATTTCATTGTAAGCTGAACAGTAGTACTGTCAGCACTTCTCTTAGTCTTACTTTACTTTTGTAATCGCAATTGTATTCCTTTGATCTCCGCCATATGGTCGCCTCATTTCCATACTGGAATTGGGTGAACAGTAGTACTGTCAGCACTTCTCTTAGTCTTACTTTACTTTCTGTAATCGCAATTGTATTCTTTTGATCTCCACCATATGGTCGCCTCATTTCCATACTGGAATTGGGTAGGACATACTTGGTGTTGAGTTTGCTTTCAGTATATTAGATGGTAGGGACCCTCTGACCACATGCTCGTCGTTCGCCGGCGCATCCTTGGTTAGAGTTCTTGTATAAGCATTTCAATTAAGACCCTCTGACCATATGCTCGCCATCATTGGCGCCATCCTTGGTTAGAGTTCCTTCCAGCTCTGTTTCGGCATTTAGATCCTCTGACCAATGCTCACGCCTTGCCCTCATCGGGATCCTAGTGTACATTCTGGTTAGAGTTGCTTCAGCATCGTTTTGGTTTAGAGCTAACCTTAACGGGTGCGTTGTTTGTAATTTGCAATTGAAAAAAAAAAGAAAAATTGGTTCGGAATTTTTCAGTTTGGTGGGAGACGTGGGTTCATAGGAGGTTGAGGAAGCAATCCCTGTGTAGCCGGTAATGGAGCCACAACCCGCCATACCGATATAGCCGGTCGAACCAATGCTTGTACCACGATCAGTTGCACCGATTGCAGTGGCCATACTAGCAGACGAGGGTGCAGAGAAGGATGCAGAGCTCAACGCGTGGTTGGGAGAGATGTGTGCACTGATAGACACCCCTCCACCATCGCTAGAGCCACCTCGAGAGCCACCCCGTGAGTCGATCGAGATGGAGGTCACTCACCCACCAACTTCTTAGACAGAGCAACCCTCACGGCTAGAGCAATCAAACAACCAAACTCATGACCAGAGCAATCAAGTTCTCAGCCAGTCCCATAGTTAGGGCGGCTCATTTTGAGGCTAGCCTAGCCACCTCCACGTCCAACTTCACAACCAACCCAAACCTCACGACCAGTTGCACAGTCAATTTGGCCACCCTCATGACTAGCTTCACGGCCAACTTGGCCAACCTCATGGCCAACCGACACAATACCTCCATGACTAGCACATCTAGCACAACTAGAGGAGGCAGAGTGAGGACGAGTCAACTGGGTTATTTTTTGAGATTCCTCCAACCAGACCCTCACGACCCTCTGGAGATAGTCCAAAGGTACTTGAGTGAGTTATAGGGGACGGGTAATGCACAAGGTGGGGGAGATAGGGCAACGATTACTCACTTGGATCAATCCTCTAGTGGCACAGGAGGCCGAGAGGATCTTGGCCTTTATGCAGCATGGGTGTGAGAGTGAAATTTTTAAATGTTTCATTTCACGTGGATGGCCAGGCGTGGAGACAAGGGAGATGATGACTGCCTGGTAGTTAATCAGACTTAATGCACTTGGGAGGCATGGCCAAGTGGTCACAACACTCTATGGCACAAAGAAGAGTTACAGGGATGTGTTCCTCTGTTGGAGATGCCAGACGCTTTCCATTGAGGAAGCCATTGAGGCAAGGGACACAGCATTAGCGCAGGTTGAGAGTAGCAGGAGAGAGTTAGTAGATTGAATTCAAATGTCACAGGAGTAGCAGGCAGTGGCCGAGAAGGAGAGGTTGTTGGCAGAGCGTGATGCACAGTTGGGCGAGAAGGAGAGATTGTTGGCAGAATGTGATGCATGCTTGGCTGAGACATTGAGATTTCTAGTTGAGAGGGAGGGCCAACTGAAGGAGAAGGAGAAGGAGTTAGAGGGAAGGCAAAAATCTTAGAGGACGTGCAGATGGTGAAGACAACAAGAGAGAGGCAGCTGACCGCCAATCAAAAACTTCCGCGTCTGCAACAACAATCGGTAACCACTACCCCTACATCATTAGTACATCTAGGGGTGCTTGCTCACCCTCCTTCTCATTGATATTTTCCTTTATGTAGTCCCCATTTTGTATTTTGTCGTCTGGAAGATGACATTAGTTTGTGAGGGGGATGGTGTAGTCGGCCAAGAGTGATTATATTGTTAGTCGGCCAATTAAAAGTAAATAAATAAACTCTTATGTATGTAGCAAATACTTTATGTTATAAGTTGTTTTAGGAAGTAAGTCCACAACTATTGTGATTAGTTGTAATGGGTAGTTCCCGATAGTTAGTGTTCTCAACCATCGTCAGCAACTATATATATGTTTTGTTTCATTGTAGTCGGGACACGACATAGCATAGATGATTGTACATTGTACCTATTGCATTTATGAATGAAAGTACCATTGTTATGTGCACCTTATGTGTTCATGTATATTGACTATGTATGTTTTGTAAGTTACATTCTTGTTTACTCTAGTAATTCGTTAAGTCATTCTTGTGAGTAAACAACTGTTCATTAGGGTTGAATGGGCCCAAATTTGAATGTAAAATGGTGGGAAAATCTCAAACGACTCTTAGCACATATGGATCCATGCTAGGCCTTTAATTCCTATATAATGCAAGTAATTTCATCAATTCCGATCTTTTCATCATCACAACAACAAATCCAAAACCCTAGTTGAGCACTTGTGTTCAACTATTGAATTTAATGACGAAAAATCTTGGATTTAGAGATAAGAGGATGAAGACCCATTGGTTTTAGGAAGGCAACTTCATACAAAGGCTGCATCAACACTTCAACTTGGAGGACTACAACAATGTTTGGGATAGTTGAGCACTTTTGTTTGTGAACAATGAAGACGTAGAATGCAAAACAAGGATTCAAACAATGAAATCAAATCCTATTCCATTCTTAATTGTACCTTTGATTAAGCATAGGGATTGAACAAAAGATGAAAGTGAACAAATATTCTTTCACCCACAACTCCTTGTTGCACACACAAGATGTGTGTAGTTGTGCTTCAATGGATTTATGCTTGAGAGATGGTATGTGGTTGTTCTTCAAACCAACAACATAACTTTGCATTCCATGCTCTTATAAAAATGGCCTCCACGAGGGTCTATTTATAAATTGGAGGGATGATTGATTAACGGTTGAGATATATCCAAGAGATCAATGGTTGAGGATGATTGAGAGGTTGGGAGAAGGAAAATCCTCTAAGTGGCAACTTGTAATTAGTGCACTTTAAGAGGGGGAGGATTAAAGAGATTTGATTGGTCAAGATTGTCATGGAAAAACATAAAGGTTGAGGATCAAAAAGGTACTTTTTGGAAGTTCAAAAAGTCCTTTTTGGGAGATGTGAAGGATGAGGATTTTTTTGGAGAAATGGATGGATAAGACTTGATGAAAGGATTTTTGGATAACTAGGATGGATGTGACAAGTGCATGCCAAGTTTGACCATGGCTTAAGCATGCTTTGGAATGTCCAAGTGGATTAAGTAGTTAAATAATTGGAGGATAGGAATGTGAAGGGTGAACTTAACTAAATAAATATGAATTTATTTAGTTAATGGCGGACTGAAGAGGGAAGGGGGATAATTGATAATTAATGCTAGGAGGGTGATTGGGAAGGTTAATTAAATAATTGGTCTTATTTAATTGATGTTGGAAGGGGATAAAATCAGGTGTGGTTAGGATGTGAATTATTTTTAGGAGTCTATATGGTCATTTTTAGAATATCTTTGTAATCATTGCAGTCTTGATTATCATCAAATATTTGTAGTAGCAAATCTATGTAATCATTTGAATGAAATGTGTGAATGAAACACTCTATTCCAGCTTGTTTATTTATGTGAACCTATATTATATTATGTGAGGATTTTAGATCTAAGCACTTTATATGAATGTTTTTGTTGATTGCATTGCATCATTTTAGATCTGTATAGTTTATATGAATATTTTGGCTAAGGGTCATTACATTTTGGTTTGCCAATTGTTTTCTTTGAAAGACTTTTGCTGTGATGGTGAAAACATCACAAGTGTGTATAGAAGGTAGCATAACATGTGCAAAGGTATGTGTGAAAAGTATGCCCAATTTTTCTCCTATTGTGATAAGAAGCATGGGTGGAAGGAAGATGGCCTTAGAGCAAGTCTAATCATGTTAGTGCAATAAGATAAATGTGTCATGTATAATGTGAACATGTAAGGATGACCTAAAAATGGTGTAAGATATAATCATGGAAGTACCAGAAAGGAAATGCCATATACGAGCAATGTGCACATGTAATAGCAACGACATACATACCATGAAAGATACAAGCAATTAAAAGTGTATATATGGCGTAAATATGTAATAAGATGTATATGCATGTTATCCCAAAATAAGAGAACATGTTGTTTGGCTTGGAAGATAATTTCCATGGATGCCCTCAAGCGGGGAAGCCAAGCAATGTGGTGTGTGGATGGGAAGTGCCACAAGTGCTAGAGACAAAAGGAAGTGTGAACGTGAAAAAGAAGCACAACAATTGTGACTCAATAAAAAAGGCCAAATAGATGATCAATGGCAAGTGGGGACATAGATTTCTGCTTCCAGTGATTGCTTCTCTCTTGGTGCAAGTATGATCTCCCAGTTTTGTAGGAAATAGGCAGCAGTAATCCTTATTCCAGCCAAAGCAAAGTTTAAGGCAATTTCTTCTGCTAGTTGAGGCAATCTGGGTTTGCAAGTTGGTGGCTGAATTAACTGATAAGAGCCCAGAATTTTTTATTTTGATAATCAGAGTTACAAGAAACTTGGAAATCTATATGATATCATTTCCTTAGAGAGGATATAGAGATATGAAGTAGTCCATGAGTATAGTTCTTTATGGTTGCAAATTGCTTTTGTGTGAGCCGAGCCCCAACCAGAGGGGAAGTTTGAGTTGTTGAGAGAATGATTTGGACTGATGGAGAATCCATTCGTCACAAAGAGGGACTGTTAATGGTTTATTAACAACAAATTTCAAAATTTCTTCTTTTGGACATTTTTCTATTTTTTTTTTACCTCCTTTTTAAGAACTTTTTAATTTTTAGTGAGTTTCTATTTAAGAAATGTTTCTAGTCTGGGACAAGATGTCCACATCTAGCTTGTTCATTAGTTTTGATGAGATGTCTAAAATGATCAGATCCTATTTTTATGCAGTACTTTCTATTTATAGAATTGATTGATTATAAGCAGCAATTGCATAACAAATCCATTTCAGAGTCAGTAGTTAAGTGTTGATTAGACGATAGAGTAGTCTGAGTGTTTCTTTAGGCATGTCAATCAAACTTCAATAAGTCGAATTCCAAAGCTGGGACCCTCTGGGGAATGCCTGTTGAGTTGTTGTGTTATGTGTGAAATGTTGCTCAATGTTTACTGTTGTCATATGTTCACATTCTAGATCTGATCTTCATTGAGGTATGGAGACAGTTTCACTTTTTAATTAGAGATGGGTTTTTTCAAGTAGTTTGTTACCCTATATATTCATCTTTTCTCAATATAATTAATCAATTGCTATACTGATTTGAGATCTAAAATAACCATTCTTGGAGTTTAGACCTGCAATTTAACAATTCTACTTTGCATTTCAAGCGAGTGTGAATGTCGAGAATATCTTCTAATCAGTTTGTTATTGAGTTATGTTTTGTCTTGGCACATATAGTGTCTCTTCACCCGATTTATTATATTAACCTTGTTTTTTTTCAAACCTAAGCAGTCGTGGTGGTTAAAGTGGTTCTGTATTTCAGACTCAGGCATTTAAGAATTTAGTGAACAGATCTGATACTTTATTTATATAGTTAGTTTACTATGTGGGCCCTCATTTAATGCTGAAAAGATGACTGAATGAACTTAAGCTTGCATTTTTACATGCATTCTGTATTTTTATGATGTGTTTATAGTCTATAAAATATCTTATGCTAAACTCTCTGATCAGATCCCACAACAAATTTTTAGTCAGACTGTCAGATATCTTTTCTTTTCTGGAATTGTCATCGTCAAATTGAAAATTTTGTCATTACACATTACATCTTTGTGGTGGAATATCTTTGGAAGGGTATACTTTGCTGCATCTTTTATGGGGATAAAATGCCTATTACACAATTTCATAGTATTTGATCTGTTTTTTAAATTTTTTTACATGATTTTGAATGTCAATTTGCTTCTGTAAACTTTCTTTCTTGCAGGTGTTCTATTTGGCCATCAAGTTTGTTCCTATCTGAATTCATACTCTCTCATCCACAGCTTTTTTCCAGTAGATGTTGTTTTGAGGTATCAACCGATTATGAAAATAAGTTTACTTTTAATGGTATGGAAAGGAAATGGGATGATCTATTTAATTCTTTTGCATGCATGCTCTGTTTATTATATACACTGAACTTATTGACCTACAGAAATTGGAAAACACATGATGGAATGGATAGATGCCTTTATTGTTATTGAATTACATTGTCTATCAATCATTGTCTGAGTATGAAAGGACCTGAAAGCATGCAAAGAGTGATTCCCCACCGCTTCTGCCCACAAAAAAAGACATGTACAACAAGATTTTGTAATCATAGGGACTTTATGTGGTTAGGGAACAATAATTTTGAAAACTCTAGAAATGACCACATATATATTTCATTCAAATTAGAAAGTTCTTAAATTTATGGTTCACTGCTTCGTTTCTTTCTTTATATGCGATTATTGACTTATTGAATATGTAGAACAGTACAAGAATGCCTCTCCCTCAAGGGGTTTGCTAAGAAAGTTAATAGAGATGCAAAGTGGAAATTCCCAAAGGTTGGATGGAGGAAAATAAGCTTGGATGGGGAATTGAAATGTAATCACAAGCAAGCTGGAATGGAAGAACTATTGGGGACCACCTCGAAACTCTAAGAATTCAATCCAATAACATGTGGAACATTTGATGGATTAGACAGTCTTCAGATAGCAATGCAGAAGAGTTTTGATTCAATTTGGATCATGACAGACTCATAAGTCTTGGCTAATTATATCCAAAAGAAAGTAACTTAGACTCAAATAGCTGGAGGATAAGGAACCTAGTTGTGGAGGATATGCAGCTGCTTTGAAGCTCCTTTGAACCAAGGTTTGCTATATCCCACATTAGCACAATTAGATGACTGACCCTCTAGTGAAAAAAAAATCAAAGTTACAATTTACAATTGTGGTAACAGATCAACAAAGGAGCATAATTCTATACCCACTTGGAGGGGCTTATCAATGCAGAAATTTGATATGATGGATAAAGTTAAGGAGAGAAGGGGTTGGACTAAAGGACCTAATGATCTAGGTTTAGAGATTGAAAGACATAGAACTTATGCTAACCACAACTACAAAGGGGTTTCTTCTTGCAAAAAAAAATGAGTGAAAATGTTCTGTGTTCCCATGGGTCCAATTTTGCACAAATAAGTTTACTTGAAAATATGAAGAGAACAAAGCTGCCACAATGTGAATCATGAGGCATTGAAAGATCCCTTACCAATTCAACCCTGAATTTTTCAGTTTTGCCCTCTTGCCATAATGTCAAACAGTTGTCTTGCATGGTCTGATTTGGTTTTGCTGATTGTTTGTTTGATTTTCATTGCAAAATCATAGAGGAAAGCATAGAAATGAAAGAGAACTATTGCATAAGTGAAAGACAGCAATTGAAACTCAATATAATCCCTTTTATTCAAATATATCAGATCTGATTACAAGTTTTAGAGGTTTGATATACATTATATCAGTCTGTAACAACAGTCTAAGACCCTTATATAATGCAATATTTGACTACCCAAAATGATAAACACATACCCGGATGTATAGCTCTAATTTGTAGCTTGATTATTGAAGTCAGATCATGAATCACTTCATTGTTACAACTTCAAACGGTATGGCTGAGTATGATGACGAAATAAGTGTTGTAGAGGATCACCAATAGGTTGCAAATAATGATAAACATCAGGAACATCAACCTTTTACCAAACCCTAGGTGCCTCCCAAAATACCCAACAAGCAGCCTTGATCAAAACTCCACAAATAAGGTACCAAATCAAAGATAAATTGTTGCCGTGGAAGAATATGCAATAAAATCAAATACCCATGTGCCTTAGCTGCCATAAACTATCAAAATCTGTAAAATATATATCTGAAACTCATCCAAATAAGTCCAAATGAAGACCCAAGGTAGGCCCTCCCCAAAGGTGAACTGGGTTCTCATCCAATCCACGATAGCCTTTGAGAGTTTTTCGTTCCCAGAAGGCTGAAGCAATGTTGAAACCCTTCTCCAGAGCTCAAACTTGCAAAGTGTTTTGTAAAAATGAAAGTAGAATGCTCAGAAAAGAGCCCAACACTTTGCTTTATAACCTCTAATGGACTTTTTTAATAAAAGTCAATAAAATAATTTTCTTGAGGGTCTTTCCTCATCCAAATAAAAGGGCCACTTTTTAAAAACAACTTGAATTGCTAGGATGGGGGCACTTTTCACTATTCACCTTATGATTTTCAATTATTATTCACTTTTTACTGTTCCCATAAAACAACTTTAATCTTTTCACTTTAGCTCTAGATTCATCAACTGAAATCTAAACTGAAAGGCTCGTAAGGCTCCCAGCTAGACTCCACAGCCCTCGGTTGGGTACCCTAATCATGTTGTTGACCTATGAGAACCCTAATAGTAGGCCAACCTTCACTATAGATTGAGCTGTCCAAGGAAGGGACATTACAGTCCTCCCTTCCCGAGATTGCTTGCCCCCAAGCAACCTGCAATTGCAATATCTCTCATCTGCCACATCATCTGACATCTGAATAACAAACCATCTGTGTTTGATCGCCAACCACCCGGATCCCAAATGATCCCGGAAAGAACTCCAACTAGCATCCTCTGTATACAGCTGAAATTCCTGTCACTGTCAAGCCCTGTCAAGTGAAGCCAATTGTCCAACAAATAAACTCCTGGATCCCAATTTTGAAAATCATCTCTATATAAATTGTGCACAGGGATCTCTACCATTTGTTGATCAGTGAGCTTTGCCACCCAAGAATTGCAGAGATGAACCACATGCATCCACACTATCCATAAGCAAACTCCATCTGGATGCCATGAATAAATTGGAAAGCCAACACCTGTGACGTTCCATTGTGCCACTCTAAAAATCTCTAAAATCCAAATGTAGCAAATCTCTACGTTTTGATACAAAAGACAATCAACAAGAGGGAACAAAGTTGAAGACTTGCCAAATTTGGACTCATCACCTGTAGATGGAAATATATCATACCAGAGTGAATCAAAACACCCTTTATTCAACCCACCTCTCGGTGTCATCAAAGACATGGCCAAATCCTGTGTATGTGGGCTGAAAGGAAACTGATGAGCACACCTCATAATGCAAGCGAGGTGAAACTCCCCTAACTGTACCAATGGAAAACCAAAGTGGTCATGGGTACTCCATCCTATACTGCCATCATCAGAAGGAAACTCACAACTCACAATAGGATGTTTTGGTCTCGTAGCAACATCATCATTATCCTTTGCAGCCGTGTCAACAAGACCTCTATCAGAAAGCAACTGCAAGTATCCTAGCTTACTTCCAGGAGTAAGAAGAGTACCATCATGGATGCCACCTATCTCTTGAAAAGAGGCTGGAATAACACCAGGGTCCAACATGCAAAACTTAGAAGAAACCATCTTCTTCTGATAAGACTGTCCAATGTTAGTCTCAAAAGTACCAATGTAGAGTCTGGTGCTCAAATATCCCATGTGTACATAGATCAACTCACTAGGCCACCAAATACCACGGTTGTAACTCATGCCAAAAAATAAAATGAAGTCATAAGTGTCAACATACCAATACATGTCAAAGAAATCCATGTCATACTCCATGTCCATCAAATAGATATGCCTCCTCACACTCCCAAGCAACTGATTAGTTGATGTAGAATCTGAAAAATCAGAAAGTGCCATGGAGTTCCAAGTAGGACAACTACTAACCCATGATGAATCAATGAAGATGAAGTCACCAATCAACAAATTGAAAGCTGCCATATCATAATAAATCGGTGACATTACCAATGATGAGTTATGGACGCCTTCAACACCCATCAAAGACAACTCTTGAGTGGTTGGTTCACTATGGGTGTTATCAACAAAATCACCAACTGAAAATTTTGGAGTCTTCATTAAACCATCCAAATGACATGTCTCATCAATATCATCACTACAAACATATGAACAACATGAATGTTCTGATTCATATAAATTTATTTGTTCATGGTGTTTGGCTGTCATAAAAGGCTTGTTCATGACATGATCAACCTCATTAACATCATTCTTTAGCAAAAGAGATCTAAGATAAGCCTCCTTTTGTTGTCTTGTTTGATTTATGCGGTGAACTTGTTCTTTGACTTGTAGTAGATGTTGCTTTGCAAGGGCAGCCACTAACTTAGCCTCTTTGGCTCTTTTGTGACCATATATCGCACAAAATTTGTCTCTTTTCCACATCCTTCCAAGTCTGATATAAAAAATCAGAATTCTTATGATTTGAATTCATCTCACAAAACCCATTTTTAACACCCAATTCTTGAGTGCCCTCTTTAGAAGACTCCATGGTATTATCATCCTCATGTTCAAGGAGTGTTCTTTCATGATGGAGTAAAGAAATATGACCGTTGTCATCAAAATCAGAATACCTGCTATATTCTTGTGCCATGTCTTCAAGCTTCACAAGGGCATCTCCATTGAAAATTTCAAGCCCAACCTTTACACTTTGTGTACGAACACTTGTAGACTCATCTTCACAAGTTCTTCCATGTGTAAGAGTAGCAATCTCATAAGAATGGGGAAGGATATCGCTGTCCCAAATCAGACCTTTGGAATCTTCTTTTATGTTTCCATTGTAGTCATCGAACACTGTAACATCTTGATTTGTTTCATCTTCCCAAGTGATTAGGGGTGGAAGTGGCTTAAAGAAGTCTTCATCACTAAATGTCACAAGGCTGCAAGGTACCTCATTGTATGGTTCTTCAATCCTTTCCTCAACTTGTTCAACTCCTACACCAATTGCCTTGTCATCTTGTACCCTAGGAGTAGCTGCTATAAAGAACTGATTTTCTAAATTATGAAATGAGTGATTATGCCCACTCAAAAGTAGACAAAGATCAACAATCTCTCTATCTTGCTCTTTCACCAATTGGGTAGCCATGTCTCTATCTCTAACCATTTGTAAATAGTCTTCTTTTATCAACTCCAAAGCCTCCTTGAAAGGGTGCAAATGCGTATGAGGAATACCATGTCCCATTCCCTTTTGTCTTTCCTCTCTTTGGACTGTCCAAATGAGGTCTTCTAGGTGTTTGTGAGTGCTATCCATTCTTGACAATGCTTGAGTTATTCTATATTCCTTCACCACCATTTGATCTTGCAAATCTTCCCAAACCAAGGGCTTTTGTTCCGACTGTCCTTGGCTACCATATACTGATTTTTCATCATGTGTAGGGGAAGTAGAATCAATTATCATTCTAGAAGAAGCATTAAGATTATCCAAATAATCCATACAATTGCTGTCCATATCACTAGCATGTTCCATGCTTTTGTAATCTTCAAGGTTAGAGTGCACTTGCATACACTTTGCAACCCCAATTCGTAGCATTTCATGTCTTGAAACTTTGTCTTCAACATATTCAGTCAAAGTATCATTACGATAAGCTGATATATTTTCCATTACCAACCAAACCCAAAATGTATGCAAAACAAACCAAACATTATCAAAATGCAAGATCTTCTTAGTCAACAGCCTCTTAGTTTCCATAATCAGCTCTTTAAGACCAAATGCTTCATATGATTTTAACAATTGTTCTTTCATTGTAGGTGATGCATGACTAGCCAAATTGAAATGAAATATGTTCCATTCCACATAAATGGATATATCACCTGTGGCTGGTCCATCAAGTGTGTAACTACTATCATCATTGTTTTGGGCCTTCAAGGAGCTCTCTAAAAGAGGGAAGTCATAAACTTCGTAATGCAAACTGGACCAAATTGAAACACCAAACTGAAACTCCTGCATCATTCCTCCTTTCTTCATCACACAACTCAGCATGCTCTTCTTGTGGGCTTACCTCAAGAAGCTCTTCGCTTGTATGCTCATCATCCACACATTCTTCCCTTGCAAGAAATAAGGACCTAATGTATGATTCTCTTTGTCTTCTTGCATTATCAAGCTGATTGCATCTTTCCTTGACCTCATGCAAGTGCTGTCTTGCTTGGGCAGCAAGCATTTTGGCCTTCTTAGCTCTTAGTGACCACCCATCACACAACCCTTCTATCCTTATAACATCTTCCATAGGCCCTCCCCAAAGGTGAACTGGGTTCTCGTCCAATCCACGATAGCCTTTGAGAGTTTTCGTTCCCAGAAGGCTGAAGCAATGTTGAAACCCTTCTCCAGAGTTCAAACCTGCAAAGTGTTTTGTAAAAATAAAAGTAGAATGCTCAAAAAAGAGCCCAACACTTTGCTTTATAACCTCTCATGGACTTTTTTAATAAAAGTCAATAAAATAATTTTCTTGAGGGTCTTTCCTCATCCAAATAAAAGGGCCACTTTTTAAAAACAACTTGAGTTGCTAGGATGGGGGCACTTTTCACTATTCACCTTATGATTTTCAGTTACTATTCACCTTTTACTATTCCCATAAAGCAACTTTAATCTTTTCACTTTAGCTCTAGATTCATCAACTGAAATTTAAATTGAAAGGCTCGTAAGGCTCCCAGCTAGACTCCACAACCCTCGGTTGGATACCCTAATCATGTTGTTGACCTATGAGAACCCTAATAGTAGGCCAACCTTCGCTATAGATTGAGCTGTCCAAGGAAGGGACATTACAGGCATGCACGTCGGAGGATGTTAAGTCTCAGATGCTTATGCGGAATGGTGGATCTATGTTCTATATCATGGCAAGTTTTCTCAGCCTGAAGTTATGCCATCATCATGGTGTGTCTGTGTGTGAGATAAATTGACTTTCAGAAAATCCTGCTACACTTCCCAAAATCGACTCTCCATAATTGCTAGTCTTAACTGCTAGCATAGGATCTTACCTCAAATGATTTCTGCTAAATTTGGTAAAAAATTAAATGAAACTGAAAGGCTTCATATGATTTTTTTATGGGATCTCAGTGTTTTTTGTTATTTACTTGTCTATTACTACCAACTATGTGGTGAGCAGTTCAAGGAATGCAACAAATTAACACTGTTGAACAAGTCTTGAAAACTTGTAATGGAAATGAAAAGGTCCAGTTTAACAAGAAGTAACTAGAAGAAGTCAAAATATGAAATTATTTGACAGACTTATTGAGAGTGACAATGATTTAGTTCTTAAGGAGATGGACTGGCCCAATATGGGAGATGAAAGCCTCTAAAAGGAAGAAAATGGTGTTTATTAAAGTGATTATGATCAAGGAAGTGTCTAAATATTTTATTTTCGACACCAAAAATTACCTAGGGGTTAAGCTGCATGCTCATCAGAGAACCACTTTGAACATGTGAATGACTAACAAAACCTGCTTCTTGGAATGGAATATCTCATTGGCCGTGAAGGATTTTATTGTACAAGTGGCTCTTGAGTAGCTCACCAAACACCTTTGGATCAGTTTGTTACGTTGAGCATCATTTAGCTGTTTTCTCCTCTTACTCAACACACTTTTGAGATTTTAGCAGGTCAAACTAATGATAATTATCAGTAAAAATTACAACTGTAGGAGTAACAATAGCAAGATTTCTTTCACTCTTATAGCTTGTAATATTTTAGATAATTGCATGAAATATTTACACAGCAACAAATGACTTGAAGTTCCTTACAAACAACCTGGTTGTTCAAAGCAAGGTTGAAAAACGCGCCAATAACTCGCATGATGCGCGAGTAATCGCGTTGCAAATGGAGGCACGATTTAATCGTGGAAATACTCGCAGCCGCATAAAACTAAAAACATGCGGTGAATAAACAGTGAAAAAACGCGAGTAAAAATGAGTGAAAGTCCTCTGATTTTTTTGCCCTAAGTTAAAGCGAATATAAGGCATTTAAAAAAATAAAACAAAGGGTTTCATTTTGTTTTTATTCTCCCACGCCGACGCAGGAAGAAAACGACGTCGCGAGAAGGAAAACATCAGGGAAAAGACAAACGAGGGCACGTTTTTATCACAGATTCACCAGTATTTTTTTGTTTTTTAATCTTGCGAATTCATTTAAGTTCGACTTCCTTCCTGCATTCATGTTTTTCAACAAACAAAAAATTGATTTTTCATGAGTTCAACTTCGAGCATTTTGTTAGTTTTATCTATTTTTTACGAATGCTAGTATATTAAAAATCAAATATTTTTATAAATATATTTAATTAAAGATAGTAAGATTTATGATTTATTCTATTTGCTAGGTTTTATTTTTTATTTTTGGAATGATAATATATTTTTATTTATTGATTTGTAAAAAATATTTAAAAAAAAAAAAAAAATATTATGTAGACTTAAGAGTATAAGTATTTACAAAATTGAAAATTTTTAATTTATTTTATTTTTAAAATTTAAAATTTAATATATTATAATAACTTATAATTAATTTTTTTTTTAAAAGTATTTAATTTAATTTACTTTATTTTTAAAATTAAAAATTAAAAATGATTGAAATATATTAATTTATAATTTTATGTTATGATAAATTAATGAATAGTAGAAAAGAAAAAAATATAAAAAATAATGACTGTAAATAAAACTCAAAATAAAATTTGAAATTTTAGTATTATTATTTTTGTTACTATTTTCTTTTCGAGTATTCATTAATATCAAATTATCATAATATAAATTAATATATTAAAATATTTCAATCATTTTTAATTTTACTATGTTTCAAAATTCAATTCTTTAGCAACCAAGCAATTGGCAATAACAATCCTTGAAATTTAATTAATACAAATATTTCATACTTTTTAATTAGATTCAATTATTTTTAAATTTTAGTATGTTTCATTTATTTTGTTTAGCTTCACTTTTTATCTTGTCTCTCTTTTGCTAGGTATCTTACTAAAAGAATATGGCTTCTGCGAATAAAAAGAGTGGTGGCAAACCAAGAGATCCTTGCTAGAAACATGGAACACCAGGTGCATCGCGAGGAGAGGTTATTTGCAACCATTGCACCGAGTCTTATTGTGGTGGCATAAATTGGCTAAATACCACCTTGTACGAATCCCTTGTTGAGATGTTACAGCATGTAAAGAGGCACCCAAAGAGGTTGAAATGGAGGCCAAAGCACTCCTTGCAGCATTTGACCAAAGGAAGGAAAGTAAAAAGAGAGCAGCAGAGGCGATGGCAGCCCCATATGTTGATTTCAGTTCTAGAGGGTCACAAAGGACTATGGGAGACTCTTCTTCTCGTGGGCCACGGATACGAGGATTAGGAATTGGAAGTGTGGGCAGCCTTAGTTCTAGTTTTTTTGTTCCACGTAATACTTCTGGTGCACAACCTTCATTGGAAGGTACTTCTTGGAATAAAGAGTTGCAAAATGAGGCGAAGTTGGCATGTGCTAAATTTTGGTTCTACAACAATATTCCGTTCAATGTTGCTTCTAGTCCTTATTGGGAAGGGTTGGTCACTGCATTGACTATGGCAGGTAAGGGGTTCAAGGCCCCAAGTCGTTATGAGTTGAGTGGGCCATTATTGTAGAATGAGGTCCAAAACACACACAAACTAGTGGAGGAACATAGGAGAAGTTGGGAAAAGAATGGCTGCACCATTATATCTGATGGGTGGACAGAGGGTAGAAATAGGACACTCATCAACTTTCTAGTGGCTTCAAGGGGACAATTGGTATTTCTAAAATCAGTTGATGCCTCGAATGAAACAAAAAATGCAGAGACCTTGTGCAACATGTTGGATGAGGTGGTGATGGAAGTAGGAGTTCAAAATGTAATTCAAATTGTGATCGACAATGCAACTGCATATGTGGCATCTGGTAAACTTCTAATGGCGATGCATCCTACATTATTTTGGAGCCCTTGTGCTGCCCATTGTCTTGACTTGCTCCTTGAGGACATAGGGAAACTAAGTTGGGTGAAGAATGTGGTTGAAGATGGAAGGAATATCAGAAAGTTCATCTACAATCACACATGGGTCCTAAGTCTTATGAGAGAGCACACTGATGGTAAGGATCTCGTGCGATCAAGAGTCACACGCTTTGCCATCAATTTCCTCACCTTGCAGAGTATTTTAGCTACATTGCCCAACCTCAAGCGCATGTTTGTGAGTGAAAAATGGTTGGAGAGTTCTTATTCCAAGAAGCCTAAAGTAGATAAAGTCAAGAAGACCATTTTTGATGATAGATTTGCCAAACAAATGGAGATCATCAATGTAAGTTTTCAAACTTTGATTGATGATTTTGTTTTTTGCTTTCTAATATTACAACTTGCTGATTTTGTTAATTTTTTTATATTTTAGGTGTTAGAACTGTTGGTTAGAGTTCTACGATTGGTGGATGGGGATAAAAGCCCCATGGGGTATCTATATGAGGCCATGGATAAGGCCAAAGAGGCAATTCAACATTTATATGGGTCAAACAAGACCAAATATGAACCCATATGGCGCATAATAGATCGGAGGTGGAACCGACAACTCCACCAACATACTCATGCTGTTGCCCACTTTTTGAACCCCAAGTTTTATTTCTCTTCTACTTTCGAAGAAGATGCAGAGGTTCTTGTTGGCCTCAACACATGTATTGAGAGATTGGCTAGTAATGATGAGCTTCAAGATCTCATACTTGATGAGATACAGAGCTATAAGAAGGCCGAAGGGCCATTGTTTTCTTCCAAAGATTGCATTCGTAGGAGAGACACTCTACAACCAGGTAACAAATTCATGTGTTTAATATTGTTTTACTATTTATGTTAATGTTTAAGTTTATTAAATCCTTACTAAGTTATAAATGACAATTGTTATCCTTGCAGATTTGTGGTGGGAAGATTATGGTGCCACAACGCCTAATCTTCGAAAGGTTGCCATTCGTATTTTATCTCAGCCTTGTAGTGCATCTGGTTGTGAGCGCAATTGGAGTGTCTTTGAGACCATTCACACGAACAAGTGCAATCGGTTGACTCAAAAGCGCTTGAATGACCTTGCCTACGTTCGGTACAACCTTTGGTTGCATGAGAAGAAGGTACAAGGGTTGAGTTCACATGAAGCACTTGACCTTGATGACATTGATCCATTCTCAGATTGGATTGCTGAGCCTGATGTGGTCGATGTGGAACCATGGATAAGTGATGATGAGTTCGTTGAGATGGAGAGGGAGGCAGAGGCAACTGAATGGGAAGCAAAGGTGGCAGCATATGAGGAGGAAGAAGGCGAGCTTGGTTAGTCAGCAAAGGTTTCTTCACACACACAACTTGATCATATCCCTATGGATGAGGCACCTGTTGACGCACCTGTTGAGGCTTCTATTGAGAACACTACAACTATACCATCTACTTTAGCACCACCCACACAACAACGACAAAAACTTTTGAGTTTCAGTTGGAGAAGAAATTTAGGATAGATAATTTTTATTGATATTGAAACTTGAAGTTGATATGTATTGAAAAGTCGAACTTGTTTTTTGGTCTATGATACATTGATGATTGATATGTATTAAGGTTTTAAACTCTAATTTTGATTTATATATGATTAAATCAGTTGATACATTGATGATTGATATGTATTAGACTCTAATTTTGATTTATATATGATAAAATCAGTAATATGTTCTAAAAATTCAGTTTATATGTGTTTTTAAAGAATATTTTAAAAAATTATGTATTTTCAAATGTTAGATAAATTTGCCGAGTTATTCCCGAGTTTTTATTCGAGTTTTTGCCGAGTTTTGAGTTTTTAAATTTTTTGGGTCTGTCGAGTTATTGCCGAGTCCGAGTTTTTTAACTATGGTTCAAAGAACTTCCATAGACTCAGTATGCAATGAACAAATTTCAGTTATTCCATTCAAGTTTTTGACCATACATTGAAATGAAGTTGTATTTTATAAAGAATACAGAGGAATTGATGACAACTTATTCACCTACTTTTTTAGATTTAGAAAGGGAATGGGGAGATGGTGACAAATTATTCACCTACTTTTCCAGACAAAGAAATGAGATGATTATGACACCTAATTCTTAAAAAAAATAAAAAAGGAGTAAAGCATGAAATATTTAAAGATATTTAGCTATGATGAAATGTGCCCCTCAATTTTTTCTCAATGTTTTCACAACACCAAACCAGCACTACGCCAAATGTTAGCGTTAGATTCCAAAAGATAATCAACTGAATGTAATCTACGCCAAGAATTTTCACCAAGATCCTTTGGAAGGCGAGGTGATAGCATATTGCGATGGAAACTAAGAAACAACTGAAATTGAATTACAAACTGAAATGAAGGTAGGCGATGATCCGGCCATCAAGGATTCCACGCTACCACTTATTCAGTGGGGGGAAATATATTACAATAGAAAACAATTCATCCGCTTCTCACCAAGAATCCACTCAACAGTGGGAATTCGCCACTTTTCCACTGGGTGAGGAATGAGAGATTTAATTATTCTTTTTTCCACACTGGCGGTAAACCATCCAGGGGTTACAATATGTGAAATGAAACACAAGGAAATGCAGCAATTTAAATAACTGGAACAGTACTACTGTTTTCAATCTTACAATGATAAATAACTGCAATTTGCAAGTGCTATTACTATATTAATAAAGCCAAATGAAGTCAGATAATCTCTCACGATAATAGCCTTCTCAAATACTGAAAATCAGACCAAAATCTGAACTAATAGCAATCTGATATAAAAACCCAGCTATTGAAATATACTGATCCGGCAACTACATTCAACCCAAAATGCATATATCTACCTTAATTCAATTCCAAAGCTCACCAAAACTTAGAACAGCATTCCAAGGGGATAGGCAACCAACATCCAAGAGTTTGTAAGGGCCAAACAGCCACCAAACAGCAAGTTTGAACTCCAATGCAAGCTGCTGAAGAAAGGTACGGCTCTAGGAATGGTATGACCTTCCTAGAAAAATCCACACTTCATAACAAAATCCAATTTTTTGCAAATAGCATCGCCGTTAGCATAGAAATGATTAGCTCAAATAACCATAATGAAATAAAATTCATTCAAGGAGCTGTATACAAATATCAACTTTAGTTGTATGAATATCAACAACATAGAAAACTGAAAACATAACCAAAATATGGCAACATTGAAGCACAATCTGTTAGTTTGGATGAGAAGCAGCCACAATCCAATTAGGTGTTATCTCTCAAACACGAAATTGGTTCTACGCTAGGAGGTATGCATTCCTCGAAGCCAAATTCATGAAGTCATTTCGACAACATAACATTAGCATAAACAATGGATACCAAATGAATGAGCAAAGACCTTCTTAAATAGAACTTGAGGTGACTGTTGGCTTTCCATCTTTCCTCCAAAAGGGACGCTCAACTCCTTTTTGGCAATTATTTAATTTTTAATTCACTTTTCCTTCCTTCATTTTGGTGTCCAAAACACATGAGGAGATAATTAACATTTGAAATATTAAAATATCTCTTAATGAGGCATCCACCTTCATGGTCCCTCTTTTAAAACAACATTAAGTCATTGTGCTAGGCCAAGGGGTCAAAATCACATTATAATAATTAAATGACTTAAATAAATCATTTTACAAAAAAGAGCCGCAAAATGCTGAAAGCCAAATATGCTCCAAACTGCATTGTCAGAAATGGAAACTAAAATGATTGCTGATGCTATTGCCCAAGATAGCACTGCCATAAATAGAGCTTACTAAAAATAGTAAACTCTGAAAAGTTGCCCAATGCCTTTGCATGACATATCACTGCGAAGCTCTCTGAAAACCCATAACTCCACTAGACATGCATCAAAAACTCATACATGCAAACCTTCAAGAATGCATCAGAAACCTCCTATAGAATAGGAAACCCTAATTTGCACTTTTGATCAGCCTACGGATTTCCGGAAATAGGCTATTAGTCATAGAAGAGCATATGGCCAAAATGGGGACATTACATATGAGATAAATACATACTTTACATAATTAAGCTTGATATTCTAAAGTGAAATAAATAAATTTATTCACGAACAACAATATTGAAAGAGTCATGGAGGCTAGGTTATTTGCTAGAGTGGCTATTCAAAAATTAGGGTGGGTAATTTTAATAAACCCGTGTTTTCAATATATATTATAACAAACAACCTCCAGGCCATTTTTTGTACGAATTTAGGGTGAACTTAGGGCTCCTAGTTCTTGGCAACATCATTACCGCCAACTTACCATCACCAATGTCCATTAAGAACAGTTGATCATGAGTCCGTGATGAACTTGATAGAGAGATTATTCAAAGATAAAGGAAATGGGATTAAGTTATTGACAACATTAATAGCAATGAGGATGTGGATGACAATTGGACATCGCTTAGGATCCCATGTATTGAAGATCTCATGACTGTTGTGACATATTTGATTTTTGTCAATAGGTTCCATTCAGCAGATGATCTTCATATGCTAGTTGCGAAATCCTAGCTACCTAGGATTCCTATTAATACCCTTAGATTTTCCATTTGTATGAGATGGATTGATGATCTTCAAATGACATTTTGATAGGTGATAGATTGAAGGTTTTGATAAGTCAAGTCAATTCGCATCAACATAGTAAGCCTATGGGCATGGGTGGAAAATATAGACTAAGGCATGTGTAATATTTGTTCATAGATTGGTGAAGTTTTATTCTTTTCTATGATGAAGAATATAATGAACTTCAATTGTGTATGTATCTCTTGTGTAAAATCTAAGATGTGTTTCATTTGTCAATTTTTGGTCTTCACCTAGGTAGCTGAATTGAGCTTGGTTCTCGGCAAGAAGGGTAGATGATAAGAACAAACTTAGTGATGCTAAACCACAAGAGGACCTTGTTCTTCTCGTTTGAGGGAAATGTGGTGATCATGATGAAGTTTATGGTGAATTACATGTGTGTGTGTGTGAGAGAGAGAGAGAGAGAGAGAGAGAGAGAGAGAGAGCTGAATTGGTCCTCCCTCTCTCTCAAATCCCCTTGCCCCACTTCAAATTGTAGAAGAGAATGCTACCATTGATATCAATTTTACCACAAACGAGAATCCTCATGTTATGAAGCTCAATTCTTAGTAAGTTCAAATTTTAAAAGACCTACTCATAGAGTTCACATATTGCTCCCTTCTCTCACTTTCTCTATTTCCCCTTGCTCCACCTCAATTTGAAGAAGAGAATACCATCGTTGCTACAAATGAGAATCCTTGCAGTATGAAGCTCAATTCCAGGTAAGTTCAAATTAAAAAAGACTCACTCAGAGAGTTCACATATTGGTCAAAGTTTGAATTTGAGATAGGAAACTAGAATATATATTATATAGTAGATATTCTGTAAAGGGAATATTAACTATGAATCAATTCTTACAAACACTTTAAGTGTGAGTTCAAGTACAATGATGAACATGATTGGGATGACCACTTTAATAAAATAGGGAAAATAATTGTCTCCATAAAGAAATATTAGGTGAACAAACTCATTATATAAAGATTTCTAATTGTTTATTCTTAAGAAGAACTCGATAAACACAATGCTTATTGTGGTTGTGTTCCTTGTTTGTACTTTTCGTAATCATATATTTTGAATTTCCTGATTTTTTCTGATAGAAATTTTTCTTTCACATTTCCCTTCAAGGAATACATATAACATTATCTGAATATATCATATCTTTTTGTTGAACAGATAGGTTCTGGTACTGGATTAGTCGGCATTTGCCTTGCCAATGTCAAGGCTTCCAAGGTTAGTTCCATAATATATTTTAGTAATGATTTAAATCACAATGTGAAGTTGCAATTACAATGTCTATAGGTAGGAAAATTCTTTGTATTGTTGTAATCCTATATTTGTCTTTTCTATATTGGTTTTACCATATTGTTTTTAGGCACCTTTTTCTTACGAACAAATTTTTTTTTGGAACAAAATTTCAATTTTAGGACTTTTCATTGAAGAGTAATAATTGTAAAGAGTACCATGCTTCATAACGTTTGTAATGAAAAATACAAGTAGATAACGTTTTTGTTCTTGGCTGATTTCTGGCTTGATGTTAAGCCTATATTTGTTTCTCTTCTTTTACAAAATACATGGTAAGAGTATATTAATGTATGATTTTCATGTGCTTTTTATTCAAATTTGATTCATTGTAAACATTATTTCATTGTTATAAATCTCTTATGTGTCTTATCCATGTAAAGAATATTGTTTTTGACTAATTATTACTTATTAATATAGGCATGTGTCCAACATGCACATTATCATGTATTAATATACCCAGTGAATATCTAATATACTGTTCTATTTTCAATACTCAAGATAAATTTATGCTTCATCTTAATGGAAATAGCTAAATGCTACCATTGGTATGCATCATTTGGTGTCAGAGGTAGAAGGTTCAAGAGTGAAATGCTTTCCAAAACTCTTATATAACATTGAAAGCTCATTTTTGTGATTGGTGAATACTACAAATTAATTGCACCTGGTCGGAGGGGCCACAAATGGGAATCCTTGTCCCCAATTCAACTAACCAAACTTGTGAGTAAAACAACACAATAAATGCATGAAGTCCTCAAGCCCACTACACCAATTGTGGTTTGAACTTGGGTGGCCATAATAAAAATGCCTCAACTTAACTTTTGCACCTTGCCCTTAGCAACTAAAATTTGGGGTAAGTTTGAGGCAGCTCATGGAAGCTTGGTTTCTTAATATGGTTACACAAAACTATATCTCAAGGTACTCCCATGGTGAAACATAAGGTGGGATTTTTTCCATGCACTATATAAGTGTGATCCCTATCTATAGGTGTCCCCATAGTCATTACAAGGGGTGCCTCACTTGTGCGCTTCAGACTTGGGTTTATTATGTGAATCTCCTCATTCCCCACCACTAGATCCAAATCCCTTTGGCATTGAAAGATTTTTTTTTTTTTTGCTTAATTAGTTGGGGGTTTCAATTAGGGCCCTTGCATGAAAGGATGAAAGGAAAAGCTTAAATATTGCATAAGATTGATATAAAAAAATAACCATAATAGTCTCACATAGTTACAAGATAAAAGCAAAATGTGCCCCCTTGTGAGAACCATTGAACGACAACCAACACCATGGGAACCCAAAGAAAAACCACTTCTAGACATTTGCAACCAAACAAAACAACCAAACTTGGGATTACCTTAGACTCCTAAGTGCCTCATTCCAAAGGAAACTTGATTTCCCCCATCTTACAATCTCCTCAACATGTACTTTGCTACCTTCTTTGGTCTCAGCCATGAGGGGTCTAGTGGAGGGACATGGATGTTGTGGAATACCTCCCAACACCTTTGAGCTTCATGTATTTTGTTTACACAACAAAGAGAAAAAGTGAAGTCACTAGAGACCTCTAAATGTTTGGAATGAGTAACCATGACACCTTCTAGGTCTCTACCAATGTTGTTATAGACAAAATTGAGTAGGTGTAGCTTATGGTGAATGAAAACCATCTCTTGATGCTCATCCCACCCTTTCAAAACCATCCCTTCACTTGTAAACAAGAACACCTTTTGTCATATCCCTATCTTAATGGGGACCTACAATTCAAGTGGTGGCAAAATAGTGTTTTTAAATGCTTTGAGAATTTAAATATTATCAATAAATATAATAATATTAAATAATAATATAAATTTAAATTATAAAAAATAATATTTAAATTTAATATTTTCAATCTAGGTCAACTAGTTGGAAGGTGCTTGTGCTTTCATACATATATGGGAGTTTTCATCGAAGGTGATCATCACGATTGGAGAAAACACACAAACTTTGTCAAGGATGAAATCCCTCGTCAGTTGCCTCCAGGAGAGACGAAACCCTCTTCTTGCCATCGTGGTTTCCTTCATGCCCGTTCTACTTTTCCGCATAACTCCAGAACTTCATTTCGTGCACTTACCAGATTGGGTAGAGACAACTCTAGGCCTCACCATTCCAGGCTGTTGAGGTCATATGAGAGTCATACACTAGCCAACGCTGGGATGCACAACAAGGAACATCGATATTGTTTTGGCCTTTAATATCATTTTGAGCATAATACACAGGGCGGACCATCACAATGCATTCTGGAGACTCAGCTTAGACCAATATATCAAATGCGTCTCTTTGATTTGGCAATCGAGAGACCCCATTGCCGTAAGTCTGTTGTATAGATCTGGATGCTAGTTGAAGCATGGATTTGGAAGTATTCATTCGACAGCTACACAACATACTCATCACCTCAGGTCATCTGCATACACGAGCTCAGTGGTTATACTATCTGCTCAGGTCTTATCTGTGGATTAGAATCGGAAAATACTTTGACATTAACATATTTGCTTGTAGCGTGATATTCTCTAGAGTGGTAAAGTGGTCTGTTGTTGAACCGATTGACAAAGATTAACTACATTTGAAGTCTGGGGCATAAGTGCTGTAATGGTTTTAATAGACTATCATTTTAATTTGAGCAATCTTCTCTATTATTAATCACAGTTATTAGACTTTGTTGGAATTGTTGTTTGTTATGCTATCCCTCATCGCACTAATTTCTCAGATTTGAGTGTAGATTTCTATATCAAAATTTTTGTTTACTATGTGAAATAAGAACCAAGTTCTTACAGTGGTATCAGAGCCACCATCTTGCTAGCTTGTGGAAAGATCCGTATATGCAATTGAGCCAAAGAGATTTGAGAGCCATTGAGAGAGAAAGGAAGAAGGCTGAAGCAACCACTCAGATAAGTGGAATAGGAGGCAAAGGTAAGAAGAAGATGGTGGATCAGAATGATGAGATCAAATCATTTTTGCAAAAACAAGAACAAGTGAACCAAATGCTGTTGCAAATGATGCAGACCCTTACTACTGCGATCACCAATAGAAGCTCAACACCCAATAATGCAGATGAAAGTAATTTTGATCGGTCTAGAGGGGGAAATCATAGCAAAACTTCAAATGGATCGACTCTCAAACCCTCCCAGTCCACTTTTTTGCCTAGGACAGAGGCACCACAAGAAGGAGAAGGACAAAATCAGCCTGACTTTAATACTATTTTAGAAGATTACATGAAACTTGATGCCATCACTTGAGTAGAGATTCCCTTTGATCAGTTCAATAATACTAGGAAGGGATTTAGAAGTGATGGAAGGCAACATTTGCGATCGAATAAAGACCTGTAGTACAAAATAAGCAAACTTTCACTCCCTACATTTGATGGCTCGGGGAAGGTTATTGCACGTGCATGGGTTCAAAAGCTAGATACATATTTCTCTCTCAGTCCTATGATCGAAGATGAAGCAATTAAGTTTTCCATTCTGCATTTGGAAGGTGTAGCTCACGAATGGTGGCACCATGGCATTGTGACACAAGGGTTTGACCTTGTTACTACATACGTTGATTTCACACAAAAGCTCGTAGAGAGGTTTGATAGAAAAGATTCGGAGGTGTACTTCCAGGAACTGACAAGGGTAAAGAAGCATGGGACAGTGGATGATTATGCCGCAGAATTCCAAAGGCTTGGTGTTATGGTTCCAGATGTGTTAGATAGGAGACTCATGTTCCTTTTCATCGAAGGGCTATCAGAATCCTTTCGTGGTTTGGTGAAGGTTTTAGAGCCAACATCATTGGAAGAGGCTATTCGAAGAGCCTTAAATCTTGAGGACTCCACCATGAAGAATAAACCTATGATCAAGAATGCACCAACATGGCAGCTAAAGAAGCCACCTCACGAGATTATTCCTCAACTAATGAATCCACCACCAAGGTCTCATGGGATGGACGTGTCTAAGAACGAGTTGCGAAGGAAGGGGTTATGATTCCATTGCAAGGAACCTTGGGTACGAGGTCATAGGTGTATGGGAAAAGGACACATCCACTATATTGAGGTAACCTCTGATGATGATGCCGAAGAGGGGGAGGGTGAATTCCTAGGCTTTACTGATGAGGAGGTGCATGTAGAGATATTGGCGGGAGGACATTCAGGAGGAACTCTTGCAACACTTTCAGGAGCACCTAGGTATCAGTCTCTTCGCATTAGAGGGGACTTACAAGGACAAAGGGTAACAACATTAATAGATAGTGGAGCCACCCATAATTTCATTAATGAAGGGCTAGTGGCTAAGATGGGCCGAATTGGAAGATTTTGAAGGATTTAATGTGACAGTGGCAGATGGTTACATTATTCCATGCAATCGCCGGATTCAACAAATGGAATTGACCTTAGGAGGACACAAGATGCAGGATGATTTCTACATAGTTTGCATTGGCAGGCGTGGTCTTGGGAGTGCAATGGCTGCACTCGCTTGGGGAATACACAACAAACTATCAAACTCTAGAGTTGAAGTTCAAATTTGATGGAAAAGAGGTTTTCCTTCGAGGATTCTCCAAGGCAGGCCATAAGGAAGTTTCAACCAAGGGGATGGAGAAGGCACGAACAGGAGCAAAGACCTTCAACGATCCGAATATGAAATTGCTTTAGGGCAAGCAACATCCGAGCAGGGAGGATTGTCATATCCCTATCTTCACAGAGACCTAAATTTCAAGTGGTGGCAAAACAGTGTTTTTAAACACTTTGAGAATTTAAATAATATTAAATTATAATATAAATTTAAATTATTAAAAATAATATTTAAATTTAATATTTGCAATCTGAGTCGATCAGTTGGAAGGCGCTTGTGCTTTCTTACATATATGGGAGTTTTCATCGAAGGTGATCATCATGATTGGAGAAAATGCACGAATTCTGTTAGGGATGAAATCCCCTGTCAGTTGCCTTGAGGAGAGATGAAACTCTCTTCTTGGCCATCATGGTTTCCTTCACACCGGTTCTACTTTTTCGGATAACTCTAGAGCTTCATTTCGTGCACTTACTAGATTTGGTAGTGGCAATGCCAGGCGCCATCATTCCAGGATGTCAAGGTCATACGGGAGTCATGCACTAGCCAACACTTGGACACACAACAGAGAATGGCGATATTGTTCTGCCCTTGAATATCATTCTGAGCATAGCACACTGGGTGGAGCATCACAGCGCATTTTGGAGACTCATCTCAGACCAATATATCGAATGCATCTCTTCTGATTTGGCAATCAAGAGACTTCATTGCCGTTAGTTTGTTGTATAGATTTGGATGCTGGTCAAATGACGGATCTGGAAGTATACATTCGACAACTACAAACTCACATTGCATACTCATCACCTCAAGTCGTCCGCATACATGAGCTCAGTGGTTATATTATCTGCCTAGGTCTTATCTGTGGATCAGAATGGGAAAATACTTTGACATTAACATATCTGCCTATAGCGTGATATTCTCTAGAGTGGTAAAGTGGTCTGTTGTCGAACCAATTCGCAGATATTAATTACATTTGAAGTCTGGGGCATAAGTGTTGTAATGGTTTTAATGGACTATCATATTTTAATTTGACCAATCTTCTCTATTATTAATCACAATTATTAGAATCTGTTGGAATTGCTCTTTGTTATGCTATCCCTCGTTGCACTAATTTATTAGATCTGAGTGTTGATTTCTATATCAGACATTTTGTTTACTATGTGAAATAAGAGCCAGGTTCTTACACCTTTTCTATCTGGTAGCACCTCTATATCATTCAAATCAAGCTCCTCAAAAACAAATGACAACCCCGTATCAGAAAATTCCATAGGAAGAAAGAGTCTGAGCAACCAAATTCTCACTTGAGCCTTGGGTACTACATCTACTAATCGAGATCTAAAACCATTATGGATTGTAGCATGTGATTGAGGTGTGCCACCAATACCCATTCCTTCCTCCCCCCAAATTGATTTGATTTTACCCTATTGCAACATGAGTCGCACAAGAGGATATAGGTTCCAATTGCCTATCAAATACCTTACCCTTCCACTATGAGTCTGAAACAAAGTTTCTTTTGTGTCATGTCATGACAAACAACCACCTCAAAACTAGCAACCAAAGACCTCCATACACAACTGTTGTTGTTTTAAGAACAGATATGCAGAAAGAAAGCAATCATAAAATGCAACACATAAGACAATGAACACAACAAGATACCCTGGGAAAACCCTCCTCTTGAGGGAGAAAAACCCAGCAAATAGTCTCTCTATATGATGAACAATAGTAGCAGAATTTTGCTTACAACTCAAGCCTAACACATAGGCGAATCTGATACATAGAATAATAGTAGCTCTCCTAGATGAAGTAAATACAATGAATATGTTTCTTCTTGAAATCGGACTGCTGCTAAAGTGTGAACACCTTCTTGAATGCGAATTGCTTGAGATGAATGTATGTAATGACATAAATGACCTTGCCTTTATACAAGTGAGGCGTCTCTTCACTTAGGTCGGCTCATATACAAAATAAATAATAAATACATAAAGTCGGCTCAAGCCAAGACTAAAATATGCGAACCAAGAAGGGTCGGCCCTTTAGCATTTACATTTATTGTTTGGTATAAATTAAATAGCCGAGAGGCTATGCATTTAATTTATCTTTTCTTCTTGGAATTCGTGTGATGAAGTGCAGACTGTAGCTGCTATAACATCAACAACAACTAGGTGCCAAAAACTTACAAAGCATTACACCCACATAGGCAAGTACAACAACCACACCAGGCAAGTACAACAACCACACCATCTTATAAGATCAATTCACAAAAGCACTTTGGATAGAGCATTAAAGATTAATAAAAGATCACACAAATTTATTGATAACTAGATCCTCCACTAAATCACAAGATTATTCCCTTATAACCATTTGCTGGCAAAATAGGATATGGGACCTTAGATCCCCTAGCCAAAATACATTAATTATTTACAATGGGTTAAAACCTAAATACTTCTCTAATTCACTCTAGGATAAATGATGGCTGCCATATATAGCCGATAAGGGGACTTGATCAGAAAATTGTTGGCAAGATATTGATTGCTGAATTTGCACTACGATGACAATGAAAAGACATTATTTTATTGAAACTTGTGCTTAACAAATGGGCCTACTGCAAATATCTACCTAGCTTCTAGTTAGGGTAGACTTCTTTCTTGAGAGCATTTATTGTAACTTGTGAATCACTGTCAATTTCAAGATTCTGTACCCCATTAGCTGATGCTAACACCATCCTTACCAGCACTCCTTCCCATTCCACCTCATTATTTGTCTTATGCCCAAGAAATAAGGATCCGCCTTTAAGAAAATTGCCATCGTCAGCATGTAGAACAATTCTTGCCCCTGCTGCTCCATAATTTCCTTGTGAAGTACCATCAAAATTAAGTTTTATAAAAATTTTAGAAGAGGGGCTCCAAGATTCTATACCATTCCTAGCAGGAGGGTTTTTCTTGTTCTTCTTTATCTCCTTAAATACTCTCTTTCACTAGAATTTTTTCCTCCTAACCCTTGAATGGGGATAGCCTTGACAGTTCATTTCCATTGTCTAAAACTATAAAGGATATGATGTTAAAAGACAAATATTGAGAACACTAAAGAGTTTGGTACATTATATAAAATGCTTGGGTAAGTGAATCAAAGCTGATTACTATACAAGAAGCTTAAAACTTTTGGAGGAAATTCAAATGTCAGTGTTAGAGGATTCTCAAGGCTAACTACTATTTGGAGGCCAAGAAAAAGGAGATAAACAAAATTATACAAGGATACTATATTAAACACAAGGAAGCTGGCTGTGACTGATAGATAAAGTTTGTCTTAGATTTGTTCTTGCAAATGGTGTTGTATCTTTGATTTGTTGACAATAACAAAAGATTATAATTTCTTATTACTTCCAATGGGTAAGAGTTGAGCTAAATCAAAATATTTGTTATTCACAAAAGCATTCCTATAAGAGGCATTTTTGAAGTACTACAACATATGGAACCTGTCAAACGAAGATGGAAGTTAGCTGTATATGGTATTCACAAATCTATGCCTACAATAGGCATTTGAGAAAAAATGCAACCTATGAGTCTTGCCAAACATAGCTGGAAGACAGCTGTATAGACATGATTTCCTTAAAAATCAACTCTTGCCCATAACATGTATCAATGTCTAATTATGGCTGGAGATGTCATGCATCTTTTTTATTTTAGTGTAATTCTGTTTTTATAAAATCAAATTCTTGCATGCTCTCCCAAAAATACATCCATTTGCTTGAAATGGCTTGGAGGTGCTGGGAACATCTGAGAATGTTTCTGATGGGGTTAGGAAATCAAGGAACTCTGATGAAAATGTTTTTGGGCACTACAAACACATTACTAGTGCATTTCCATTCCTAAAATATTAGAAATCATGGGCCTTGATCTAGATATCATAAATCAAATCACATTTGCAAGTTATTGCAATTTCAGATCTAGGAGTGAACCAAGAGTGGATAGAAGGCCTACACAATAGCCCCATGGAGATTTGCAGTAAAAGTTGAGTAGGTTGATCCTTACCCTTTCTGAAGGATCGGGGAGAAGTACTACACGAGCTTGGGTCAAAAAGTTGGATACCTATCTTTTAGTCAGCCCTATGTTGGAAGAGGAAGCCATTAAATTTGCAATTCTTCATTTGGAGGTTATAGCCCACAAGTGGTGGCATCATGGGATGATCACCCAAGGACATGGTCACATTGTCATCTATGCTGATTTTACACAAAGACTTATGGATAGATTTGACAAGGACCTTATGATACATTTCAGGGAATTGGCACTATTGAGACAGGATGGATTAGTGGATGATTATGTAGCAAAATTCCAACTAGTATCAGTTATGGTTCTGGATGCTGCAAAGAGGAGGCTCATTGTCTTATTTGTAGGACTAGCCAAGCCACTTAGGGGTTTGGTCAAGGTTTTGACCCAATATCTCTACAAGATGCCATCAAAAGAGCACTAAATTTGGAGGATTAGGTGACTAAGAACAAGTTCTATTCCAAGGTTGCTCCATCGGGACAACATAAGAAACCTTTTCATAAGGTTTTTCCTCAACCTAAGACACTACCTCCTAAGCCAATCAAGATGGATCAGTCCAAAAATAATATGCTTTTCTTCTAGAGAGCCATGGGAGCTAGGTCACAAATGCATGGGAAAGGGACATGTACACTATATAGAGGTGATGTATGGTGAGGATTCATACGTAGAAGAACTTGAGCCCAAGGATGTAGTTGATGAGGTGACAGATGAGGGCAAGGGAGGAGAAGAGTCATTGAAAGGCACACTTGCTACACTTTTAAGAGCACCCAAGTATTGTCCTTTTTGAGTCAAAGTAGTCTTACAGGGACATAGAGTGATAGTGTTGATTGATAGTGGGGCTACCCACAACTTCATCAACGAGGGTTTGGTGACTAGGATGGGATTGAGGATATATGAATTTGAGGGATTCAATATTACAGTGGGTGATGAGTTTATTATTCTATGCAACAAAAGGATTTAGCATCTTGAGATGATTGTAGGAAGACATAAAGTGCGAGATAATTTTATGTGGTTGGCATTGGTGAAACAAAGTTGGTTTTGGCTGTGCAATGGTTGCATTCACTTGGCAAATTTACACTAAATCGTTAAAATATGAAGGAAAGGAGGTGGTTACTTGAGGCCTATCCAATGGGGCTTCTAGGATTGTTTCGGCAAAAAGCACGGTGAGGTATTTTTGTAGAGACCAAGTAGCTTGGGTAGTAGAGTGTTTGATTATAGACATAGGTAGGTTCATCCAAGGATGGGAGATCTTATCATGTTGAAATTCAATCCATCTTGGATAAACATAGAAAGGTGTACAATGATATTCCTTCAGAGTTTCCACCGGATAGAGGTTTTCAACATGTGATTGAGTTGGAGGAAGGACTGAAATCGGTCATTACTATACCTTATTGCCATCTTAGAAGGCACAAGGAAGAGATTGAGAAGGAAATTAAGAAGTTGTGGGATATGGGACAAATATGAGCTAGCTCTAGCCCATGTGCTTCTTTTGTGGTATTGGTATAGAAGGATGGTACTATGAGGATGTGCATCGATTAGAGCCCTCAATAAGAAGACAATCAAGAACAACTACCCCACTCCTAGGATTGATGAGTTGATAGATGAGTTTCATGGTGTACTGTTCTTTTCTAAGATTGACCTACGATCAGGGTATCATCAAATAAGGGTAAGAGATGTGTTGGCGTTTCAAATCGCACCTTTGGAATGTGTTTTGGAAACAGACATCTATGTGCAATAAAACCGCTCTTCGAATTAGGAGGGGAAGCTCCCTCTTTTGCTGAGTTGCATAAAGAAAGTAAACTAAAACTTATGTTGCCTATCTTTTTGGTTCAGCTGCAAGAACACAAGGTTATAGAACTCTAGATGTTGCAGCTGAGGTTTTTCCTTTAATGAAACTTGACAACTACAACTTAACTTATGCTAAAATGTTTTTATCCTCTCAAGTAAACGCAAAGCAAGAGAGTTCAGAAATGGACGAGATTGATTTTCTGACAAAGATACTTAAATAAACTTTCCTCAACATACATCTACTGAATTTCAATGCAAGCTGAAAAAGGAGATCATATAAGTATTACACAATAATGGAAATATGAGACTTTATATCAAGGGCAGCAAAGCAAGCTTCAAGACTTTATTTTCCCACACTTCGAGCACAAAGATTACAATTCCGGGACAGCAAGTTGTAGCAAAATACTTGCAACATGCGATCAAAACCAGATTACAATTGATACATAACACATGCACTAAACAAGGATTTGCAGCTAAGGAGGCATGCAAACTTGCTCTTTATAGAAAGTGAACTGACACTAATCGATAACAAACGTGAAGGCATAAGCTCAACGATTCTGTTATCACAAGCACGGTTAAACTAAAATTAGCAAATACTGCTCTTATTTATACACAAGCAGAGGAGTAGGGAACCCTAAAATCTCTTTGCTTTTACAACTACTATTTGCCAACATGCAAACTTTATTTCTAAACCTAGAAAAGATAAAACATCTAAAACCTAGAAAGCATCTAAAAATGGAAATTGCCAACTTATTACAATTTTTTTCTTTCTATCCTCAAAGAATGGATAAGAATTGAGACAAGAATAGAAAGAAAGCATGGAAGAAGCTTCTAGAAGAAAGCTGATTTAAATCTCGATCACATCCGCTAAAAAGCGAGCAACTTCATCTTTGGTGGGAGTGCCAATACTATTAATAGCAAAATGCCGCTTTTCCAAGATTTCTTCACCATCTGCAATAGATCTCAAGAAATCTTCGCTCTCATTGGCCGCTTTCTCAAACTTCGCTGACATCATGGAAATCATCTTCATTCTTCCAACACTGCCATCACTGCCATGCATGATACTCTAAAATTCAGCTTGGACTACATCAAGCCCAATGTATGAACCATCTTCAAGGCAATACTGACAAGGAATTGCTCCAAGAAATTCTCTGATGAACTTAAGAGTATCAATGACTCTTTGCTTATACACAACAAACTCCTCAGATATTCTCATATATGTATTAACCTTGAAAAGGTGACCTTCTTTACACTCCAGGATCTATTTTTTGTGTTCTCTTGCCATTGTAGAGCCATAAGCCACCTCTAAATCTGCAATTATGATTTTGTGCATAGGCTTGAACTTGGCTATCAACTACTCAAAATCTTGGATACCTTGACGTAAGTCATGAGCCTTGTATCTCAGTTGGAAGACCTGTGCTAGAATCTCTTTTCCTCTGACGATGAGCTCTTCAATCCATTCCTGAGTTTGTTTTCCACAAATAACCAATTGCTGCAACTATTGCTGATCAGCTGGTGTCTCTAAAACTTGTGGCAGCAATTGTGTTGTTTGTGAGGTGCCATGAATGAGATTTGATATGCACAACCGTAGTTGACGATTTTCAGCCTTGAGGGCTGCCTTGTCTTCTCCATCCTTTTGCACTCTTTCTTGAATATTTTCAGTTACCATCTTAAACAAACTCATGTTAGCATGTCGAGTACTTTTGCCAAGATTTGCTTTGACCATTATGAAATCATCAACATCCACCTCATCCCTGATTTTATCTTCAAGAGGCGTAGTTGTCTCCATGATCATTTCACCCTCGGGATTCCTCTCAAAGTGGATTTGTTTCTTTGCCTTCTTCTTGGGTGCTTCTTGGTATACGTTGAGATCATCAACATTCACTTGATACGGAGGCCTTCTTCTTGTCCTTCCCAAGGAGCTCTCAAGCCAAGATGTGGTATCTCTACTAACGCCCATGGGAGGAATAACTACAACATCGGCCTCTATCTCCTCGTCTTCCAAATCAATGTGAATTGGTGAAAACCTAGGAGATGGTAAAGGGTCTTTATCAAAGGTACATCTTGTGTTTCCTCTTGAGGCATGGGTTCATGTTGAGGAACTTTTGTTTCAGTTGTAGGCTGCTCTTGTATGACGATACTTGTGTAGTCCAACCTCTTCTTTGCACTCTTTGTAGACCTACTACCCTTTGCAACCTCTTGAGATTGAACTTTTCCTTTTATCTTCGTTTGAGCTCTTGAAGAAGAGGGAAGAGATGAATGTTTCCTTGGCGGTTTTGCTACTGGAATGGACTCCTTCCTTTTGAGGACCAAGAAAGTCTTGCTGTACTCTACCACTTGCCGTGTCCTTTCTTCTACTGTAATGCATTCTCTGTTAGCCCAATTAACTTGTGGAAGAGGTTGTTGTTCAATTTGATTTCTAGTATAGGCTGGGAGAATTACATCCCCGTCATCATCTAATAACCCTTCAATGTTTTCGGATAAACAATCTTTCATTTGATGAAGGGTGAGCTTGCTATTGCTTCGCCTTCGCACCTCGTACTCATCTCTGCAGATAGCCCAAAAGTTTCAAGTGCGGGCACATGAGCATAGTTCTGACTAAGTCGAGCTGCATAGACACCATGGGGATCATAAGATCGTCTCTCGCTGAAAGGCTTGAGACCAAGTTTATCTAACTCATTACCTATTATTTTAGCATCTGCGGATGATCTGCACTTGTAAATACCTAAAGCAAAAGGGAAGCTGAAGGTTGGTCTTTTTTTGTTGCGCAGGCGAGTGTGAACATCTGATACTTGTCTGAAACATTCCATACACACGACTTCATCTGACGGATACCTTGGTAACATAAGAGGAGCACCTGAATAGCCATAAACCCTTAGGTAAGTGAAGTGGCAAACTGAATAAACCAATCCGCCCATTCTGACATTGCTGCCCTGGCAATAGATGAAATGCGAACATGTAGTTCGTTGTCTAGGTCACGCACTGTATAGATTAAGAATGCTTCATTCACTCTTTTATAATGATGTGATGCAGCAGTGAACTCTAACTGAGTGTAGTAATTGTAGACATGTTGAACATTTAAAGAACCCTCCTTGTTTAACCCTTCTAATTTACCCTGAAAGGCAACCAAGTAGACTAGGTAGGAGATCATGTGGAATGCATGTCTATTGAAATATTCAGTTATTTGATGATGAAGGCAATCACTGATAAATGTAGGCCATTCATAGAACTCTGTTTTCTTCATGATGTGAGGTATCACGTAAAACTTCCAAGGCTGAAACTTCGTTGTATCCGCTTGACTAGTAATTCGGTTGAGTAAGGTGATTATTATAGCAAATTCATCCTTGAACTCTCCTCTCCCGATGTGCTTTGGCAATGTATTGTGTTTTTCTTTTAGCCACCTGCGTGCAATCTTCTTGCTATACTTTTCTTGGTGCTCTTCCCATATCCTTTCACATTCTTCTATGTTGATGGTAACACTTCTAGGGCATGTTGGAATTGAGAAGCATTTCTCGATCATGTCTGGCTTTAGGCTGCATATGATTCTTCCATCTGCTGACTGGATTTCCCTTGTGGCAAGATTATAATGTGTGATACAAGCAATTATGAATTCTAAGCTCTGTACTGAGAAAGGTATGGATGCTGCTGCGAGAAGACTTGAATGGCCAAGATGCTTGATGGTGGCGTTGCCTGCATCTTCCAAAGGACGTAGATTGAATACTGACTTGATATGGTGTAAGTCAGTCTCGACTGTTTCTATGAAATCATGGTACAGTGCTGATTTGGTCTTAAACTCTCTAGGAATGTACTCCATTATGCAAAACTTGAAGATTGACTGTAAACACACCTAGGTTCTAACAAGTTTTGGCAAACTTTCTAATTTTAGCTTGCTGATCTTTTCTTCGTCAAACGGATGAAATTTTGAATTTTTTTTGAGATATGGGTTTTGATTAGAATTTTGTTACAAGCCAACCTAGATCGTCCGTTTTTGAAAATTTGGAGTGAAGACTGAAAAAGCAGCAAACCCTAATTTTCTCCGAAAAAAACAAAAAACACTGGCATCTGGGTATTGTTCATGAGCATATTCTGGATGAACCCAGTTGATCAGATGTTGAAAACCTTGGCTTTTGACTGAAAAAACAACCATTTTAAGTTTCTCTGAAAAAGCTGTGATATGGGTTTTGTCCAGAAGAATGTTTGGTATAGACCTAGAAGATTAGAAATGGAAGATTTTGAAGTTTTCTATGACATGCAAAATAAAAAGCAACTGCTGCAACCTTGAGAAAATCCTTCAAAAATTTGTCCAGAAGATAGAACAAATACGAACCAACTTGCTGAAAATTGAAAACAATAGCCTCCTTCACAAATTTGATGTTCTAGATGAAGAAATATGAAAAAGCAAGCCTTCTTTGAGTGCTGATCTGAAAATTGATGAAAAACCAACAAGTTTATGTTCTTGAATCTTAAAAATAAGGGTTTGAAGTTGCTGCTCTGTTTCTCCTTGAAGCCACCTGCAAGAAAATATGAAAAATAAAACATAGAGATGCCTTTAAATAAGTTTTTGTCTTGAAAAACAACTCTCAAACCCTAATTCTTTGAAACCCTAAATTTAGTTCATGCAATGAACTTGGGCGTTTTTCCTTGTCTCAATTTTTTTGAAATTTCCAAAAATTTCACTAAGGCATGAGAAGTTGGGCGCCCTTCTTGAGGTGAGGCGCCCAGTCTCTCCAGACTTAACCAATTTTTCATCATTTTCAACTTCTCTTCAATTTTCCGCCGTAGTTCGATCCTGTCTCTCGGCTTCCAGATTGATCCGGTGGACGAGCTGAACGTTTCATCATGGAGCCAGACCAAACCTGATGACATTGTCTTAGAGATGTCTTCTGACGAAAACCTCGTTTAACCCTTCAAATTGTCAGGTGCCTATCTCTACCAGGGGCACCCATTTTCTCCAATGTTAGCCATTTTAATGATCTTCAAACTTTGCTTGTCCTTTGACCTTCAGATGAATTCATGATTTCAGGCGTTGCACTAATCAGATTGACTGACTGATGGATTCACTGGATAGCTAAGAAGACTTTGGAAGGGGTCTTTTGGATACTCGATCTCCGAAAATTGACATTTGATGGCTCTAAACCCTAGGCGCCCTTCTCCTTCAGGGGCGCCCATCTCTTCCAGAGATAGTTTTTATTTTGATTTTTTTATTGTTTTTCACTTTCAGAATTCCAAAACATCTCTCTCCGTGACCCTTGTTTGATCTGAAATTCTGGTTGATTGGATGGTCGGGTGATCGTGCTGGTTGATTCATTGCAGAGCTAGGAGGATTCTGAGCAACAATGGCGTGGAGGCAAAAACCCTAATTTTGACTTTTGATCCCTTGAAAAGCTGGGCGCCTTTCTCCTTTAAGGGCACCCATGGTTGGCAGACTTAGCCATTTTATGCAATTTTCAACCTTTGCCTTATTTGACGTGCCTTCCTTGTCGTTGATTGCCGAAACATAAAAAGTTTCTAAGGCATGAAGGTTTGGGCGCCCAAACTGAGGGGCGCCTAGATTCGCTAGCTTTAGACAAATTTTTGCATTTTTGCATTTTTCAATCTTCCTTTCTTCGTTCTTCGTTTTTCGTGCACGTTCCTCGTTGACAACTTCTGTTTGACGCTTGAATGTTTGATTCTGACACCTGGGCACTGACTGACCTCCATTGATGACCTTGGATCTCTGAAAAAACTTCTAAAAAAACAAAATAGACCCAGTAGGGTAAAACTAATCTTTTTGTGATTCTGACTATACCAGACTGATGTGGAAGTATTTTAAGCCAATCAAAATCAGTCTTAACCCTAAAAGCCAAACTTTCTATTTTTTGAAATTTTTTACAAGTATTCGTTTCTTGAGAAACCCAAAAAAACCCATAAAAAGTTAATATTTTTAGAAAACTGCTAAAAATAAATTTTTTCCTAAAATTTAGGGATGAAAAACTGAAATCTGGGTAATGTTGGTTTGATCGTTTAAACTGACCCAGATTGTCGGATTTTGAAAATTTCAGGTTTTTGACCCCCATGCAAGACATACAAACCCCAATTTTGACCTTTTTGACAGATTTGACATTATTTTGACCATAGTTTAAGACACTTGCTACTCGCCTTCTTGCACAGGTTGCTAGTTCCTCTGCAGAGAGGAATTGGTCCACGTATAGCTTTATCCACTCCCTCAAGAGGAATAGACTTACCTCTAGACGAGCGGAGAAGCTAGTGGCCGTTCATAGTGCTCTTCGGCTTCAGGATCGGCAGACTCCAGAGTATCGACAGACTCCAGCTCTACGGTGGGATATTGATCTCGAGGATGTGGCCCAGGTAGATGAGGAGGAGACAGTTGAGGGTTTGGTTGGGGTTCCGTTGGTTGAGGAGGAGCATCACAGTGGCAGTGACTCAGAGGATGACTCTGATTTTGATGCGGTTATGAGGGATGATTAGGGGCAGCAATGCTCTTTGACTTTGTTTATTTTGTATTCATTACTGACATTGTATTTTGATTTTCATAGCAAACTTGAAAACTATATGGCAGCAATGTAGCCTTTGGGCATTTTGATATAAGTTTATAAATTATAACTTGGAGGTTGTTTCATGATTCGTGTATGTTAATTTTGAATGCGTATTGAGTATTGGCATAATGTTGGACACAAATGTTATATGTTAATGTTCTATAATGTGTATTATGCATGCCTTATCCATGTTATCATATGAATATTTAAAATTTCCCTATATTTTAAAAATTTTCCCTATATTTTTATATAGCCGTCCCCTGCCGTCCCTAATTTTGGCCTCAAAAATCTGAAACTTGGGGACTTGTCCCGCCGTCCCCTGCCGTCCCCGTCCCGGAAACTTGGGGTAACCTTGATATTTATTAAATAGTTGAGGAAATTTGTACTAGTTTTCTTTGATGAAATCTTGATTTATAGTAAGACTTGGGAGGATCATTTGAGGCACATAGATGAGGTTCTTGGTATCCTAGAGAAGTAGTCATTCTTTGCCAAGGCATCAAATGTGAGTTTGGGTTGACAAAGATATTATATCTAGGGCATAAAATTAGTGTGGAAGGGGTTAGCGTGGACGATGAGAAGATTAAGTTGATCATGTATTGGCCTCCACCTAAGAATATAACACACTTGAGAGGGTTTTTTGGTCTTTGCAGTTGTTACAAGAGGTTTGTTAAAGGGTTTTGACAACTAGGTGCCCCATTGACATATTTGACGAAGAAAGGAGCATTCGGCACATAGAGCCTTTGATAAGCTCAAGGAAGTAATGAGCTTATGTTCTTCTTTGGCTATTCCAGATTTCTCATTTTTGTTTTAGAGTGTGATGCTTTAGAGGAGGGATTGGAGTGGTTTTGATGCAAAACAAACACTCCATATCATTTAAGAGTAGGAAGCTCAAGGAGTTAGAGAGGAGTTTTTCTATTTACAACAAGGAGATGCTAGCCATCATGCATGCACTAGCCAAGTTCAAACAATATTTGGTTTGTGGGAAATTTGTGGTGAAAGCAGATCATAATAGTTTGAAGTTCTTCCTCAATTAGAAAGATTTGAATGATAGATAGAAAAAGTGGGTAAGTAAGGTACATGCCTACAATTTTTTGATTGAGTATTAACTAAGGGGAAGATAATGTTGTGGCTGATGTGTTATTTGGCAAGCCTTATTTGTGTTCCATGACTAATATATTTTCTGATTGAAAGGTTTCTATACTAGTTAAGTATGCCAAGAACACATTTGCTATTGATGTTTTGGATGGTAAGTTACAAGATGACAGGCATAGGTTGGTTAATGAGCTCATCCTCTATAAGGACGGGGTGTATCTTGTTCCATGATCAAAGATGGAGAAAATTCTTGAGGGCATGTCATGACACACCATTAGCTGGTCACTCTAGGTATTACAAGATATTCAAGCAAGTGAGAGCATTTTTCATGGAAAGGACTCAAGGGTGATGTTTTGAGGCATGTTAGAGAGTGTTTGGCTCGTCAACAAAATAAAATAGATGTATTTCCAGCTAGATTGTTGTAGCCACTACCTTTTCCACATTCGAAATGGGAGATTATCTCTATGGATTTTATTGTAGGTCTTCTGAGAGTATAGGGTAACAAATATATTTTAGTGTTAGTGGATAGACTCATGAAGTATGCTCATGTTTATTGTATATCTTCAGAATATAAGGCTCCCTAGGTGGCTAATTTGTTTCTTAGAGAGGTGTTTAGATTACATGGGTTGCCAAGGAATATTGTGAGTTATAGGGGTAGAAGGTTCATTAGGTTTTTTGGCAAGAAATTTTTTGATTGATATGTATAGAATTGACTCCAAGCACTAGTTACCATTCTCAAATAGATGGACAAACAAGGATTGTGAACAAATGGATTGAAGGGTATTTGAGGAATTATGTTATGGGACAACAAACAACATGGATCAAGTGGCTCGACTCATCATATGTCTATGGGTATGAATCCTTCCAAGGCACTATATGGCTATGATGCATTATCATTTGTGAATTTGATTCTTTTGGGTACTAGAGTTCTTGGAGCTAGAGATTTGGTACAACGAGGTCTTGATATTTTGAATCCACTCAAGGAGAGCCTATAGTGGGTCCAAATTTAGCAAATGACGTATGCTGATTGCCACTATTTGGAGAGGACTTATGAGGTGGGAGACGTGGTTTTTTTGAGGTTACAACCCTATAGGCAATCTTCCCTCAAGGGGAGTGGTGTGGAAAATATTAAACCGCATTTTTTATGGACCTTCCAAGATAATATGGAAGATAGGTGCGGTTGCATATGAGCTGGAACTTTAGGAAAGCAATATAATTCACAATGTTTTTCATGTGTCATTCTTTAATCTTGGACAGCAGGTCACACCTTCTTCAGAGTTGCCACCACTTGATGATGAAGGGAAATTGATTTTGGAGTTCAAGGCTATCACCAACATGAGAGAGAGGAGGCTAAGAAGCAAGGTCATTCCAGAGTATTTGGTAAAATAGAAGAATTTATTGCTCAAGGATGCTACATGGGAAGAGTGGAGATTTTCGATCATCCAAATCTGAAATTGCTTGGGGGCAAGCAATTTGAGGAAGGGAGGACTTCCATGAACCCTTCTTCCAGCTGACATTGACATTATTAATGTTTAACACAAGCATTTCTTAACACTAAATTAATAAAATAAAATAAAATAAAATAATAAATAAATAAATAAAGTCTATATATATATATATATATTAATAAAAGAGGATCGAAATTTCGGTGCCAAGGAATAGGGCCCATGTGTCCCCTATACTAAGAGGATATAAATGCAAGTTTGAAACTTATTTTTAGGAGCATTTGTTTTTTATATGTTCTAGTTGATATTTTGAGGTTCGTCACTCCAATCCAACAAAGATGAAAACCCTTGAAAGCAGTCACAGGGTTTTTAGCGACTAGGTTTCCAAGCATATCGTGGAGGGTTTTGGAGCACCACCTTCTGGCGTACTGTTGAGGTTTTGGGCGACCAGATCTGGTCTTAAACCTCAGATCTGAGCATTGAACAATATTTTTGACAATACCTTGTGAAGCGCAACTTTGGGATAGAGTCGCCATTAATTTCCAGAATTGTTACAGCTCTTTGAAAAGAGTTTTGATCTTATTAATTGTCTCTTTGGGTGGAGCAACCAGCACTTTCCAGGTCTCCATTTAGGAACCAGCATAAGGAGAGTTTTGACACCTTGCAAACTGTTGGTCTGCACTGTTTCCAGCTGCCTGTTTGTGCCCCTGCAGTAGTCACAGATCAGCTTTTATCACTGCCAACTCAATTCATTTTTGGAGGATTGTTCCTGCAATTTCCAGACTTGATTGCAACCCTACAGCAGCACCATGGTAATTCAGGGTTTGGGGAGATTCATACTGCTGACGTCTGCAACTTGCATCCAGTTTTAGGAGGTGCACCAACCTTTGATACAGCTGTGCCTTCACTTCCAGCCACCCCAACTTCCAGAACTGTACCCTTAATTGTCAAATTGCTGATTTATTGTAAGTGCAGAGTTACATTTGTTTTTGCTGATTCTAGGGTTTGTAGATCAACCTTTGTTTGATGTAAGACAATTCTGATCTAATCAAGGAAGTAGTTTGAAAATTCATTCTCCAGCTATTGTGTGCATTTATACTTTGCTGTTACAGTTTGTATTTATTTAGAAATATCAGAAAATTACAAAAGAAATCAGAATACAGTACAAATCCTAAACAGAGATATTGCAGGCCTCCGTGTAAAAATGACCAATCAACAAGTGGCCAAATATGAGTAGTCTCTAGCTAATAATCTCTAAGACAACACTAAATCATCACTAAAAAGTCTCAAATAAGCCTTAGTGACTAGGCTGACACCAAAACAATCATAAGGAACAGCATCAACTAAAAGAATACAGGTCAAAGTAGGCACGAGCACTCCTTGGATGCAATCACAGCTGAAACCAACTTAAATTGTTGAACAATTTGGAACAAGTACACATCTAATGTCTACCAACCAACAAGAATCATCAACAAGTGCAATCATTAGGTGCACCCAAAAAGCCTCAAGTGTGAGATCAATGCCACAACATCACCGATATGAATCATTGTGGGGGATTGGGTACACCACCAATTTTCCACCAATCAACTAAATATCTAACAGTGTCATAAGTCATCCACAACCCAACAAGTGCATCAGATGCAACGACGAGTCAAGTGCAACTTAGGCACTCACAACTGTGCAACTCAGGCACAGAGAATGTAAATCTGTAACACATAAGCAACATCTAGAGTTGATTTGCAACAATATGCATGTCTAAAGATAACGCCAACATAAGTAACTCTCCATACAAACTCTGAAGAGAATACAAGTAACTCTCCACCTTATCAATTTTACTCTTAAGTCACCACTTGAATTTGGCATACACACAATTTCCTTCTGCCAGGTGAGAGGAAAAGGCCCCGCAAGACTCTTAAATCCGATACCCCATTTTCTCCTCTTTGATTTTTGAAAATTGCATACCTCAAAAGGTTTTGACTGAGAAGAAACAAAACCACTGTGAGACACACTTCTAGACGTCAATTTTGGCACAACATTTTTCTTAGTCTGGGACATGTTTCTTCTTTTGTGACAGTTTTGACACAATACGTTTTCTCTGTGACACTAGAGGAGATTGAGACAGCAAATGTTGACACATTGGACCTTTTTTGTAATTCAATTTTCATCACAACGTTCTTGTTTTCGGACACAAGTAGATTTGATTACAATAGGCGACACAACAACATTATGCTTACCAACTTCTGTTTGTGCTGATACGCTTGGTGTTTGAGTGCCAGATGAAAAACATCAACAACTTCCCTATTGCATTGTCTTTACATTTAATTGATTTTGTAACTGATTGGTATCTATTTGTAACAATACATATTGATTAGGGAATTGCAAAAATAGAGGTTTGTTTTGTTGCTAGCATTGATAACTTTGCCTAGTATTTTGTACATTAAGTTGCAGAGATAACACATTATTTGAAGATAAACTTGACGTTTTGTAAGAAATTAATGAGTAGAGTAAAGGGAAATGAACGCGATCGCACACACAAAATTACAAAGAGTTCACAAGAATAACTATTGTAAATTTGATTATACTCTATCACTCCAAAATACAATTTATTTCTCTATCACATCTCTACATAAAGAAATTGGACTAAAGCAAACTTGACCCAGCACTTTATCACTTAAGTGATTTTTAGCATGCAACAAGGAATTGGATCCTCTAGGGGTACACCCAAGCATTTGCATGCCACTTTTACATTATTTTGTACTCTTAGCATGACATTTTCCTTTTTCAGCACACTCTAGATTCCCAATGTACCTTATCCAGCCTTAAAATTGCCTTTAGATGCCTTTTATTTGTCAAGATCTGCCCTCAAAGCTTTGATGTTTCAATTCTTTGCCTTGGTATCCAAGTTGATGTGCTCATCTTGCCTGACGTGCTTGACAACCTTCTCTCTTAGGCCTTGCACAAAGTGGTAGCTTGAATCAACAATGAAAAGATTTATGACTAAAGGAACAAAGATTTAGATTTGACATACAAATACAAAATGGTTAAATTTTGGCTTGCAACTTGACACACATGAAAAATTTCATATGGGTACAACTCTAACCCTTGGTTCTTATATGAGAGGCTATCAATAGAGAATCACAACATTTTAAAGGCATCATCTAAATGTATTGTATTTGGTGTGGGCTCTCACACTTAGAGATTCTTAGGAATCATTCTCTCTATGATGAGTATTATATGATGTGACCCTACCCTACCTCAAGGACATTCTTTAATCTTGAGTATATTGGTACTCACCATCTCTCTTGTGTTGTGTAATATAGGTTATATCTGTATATATCTCTATTATCATCTATTTGGATATAACAAGGAATTAAAAAAAACACCCAAAAAAGGATATATGATTTAAAATGAATTGAAATTCAGAATCTGGAATTGAAGTATTAGAAGAATTAGGAAAGATGTTACACCTCTATGAAAGTCGATGTTCGTACTTGATTTTTTCCATTTGCATCAAGGTTGATCATTGTTGTGTATTAACCCAATTCAACGGTCTTCCTCACTAGTTAGCAAAGTTTTCATGTCTTGGTCTTGGATTTTTGACTAACAACTTTCACAACATGATGGAGATTGAAGCCATTCATTTTGAAATAGTGATGAGGTCTGATGGTTGTCAATGGCATTAGCAAAGATGGAGAAGTATGATAATGGCTGAGTTAAGGAAGGTACACTGCTTGCTATCATCTGCCTAGCAAAATTGCCTTTGGCATGTTAGGCCAGGTTCAACCATGGGCCTCAACTTATTGTCTTGAAGTTGGCTGAAGTGTCTTAACTTTGTTGCCTAGCTTAAGTACATGAAAATTCTGCCTTGGTGTGAGTGTCAATTTTTTTTTCCTTAGTGCAAGTTAAGGAAATCTTTAATTCTTTGCTATTAATAGGACATGCATTCAAGTGAATGTGCCTTTTGCTCATCCACCTGCTTTTTTGTTTCATCCATGAGTTCGTTCTCATGCTTGAGACATCTTTAAAGACAACCTTGGGCCATCTATTTTCCACCATCTGCTCAACTTTTTTTAGATATCTTAAGAGATGCACCATAGCAATGGCTTCAATAGGAACTGTACCCGTTTCAGCTAGAAGAATCTTGTAAGGGACTGAAATTTTTAATTTGAATTTGCTTGTGATCATGCATTTTTGGATTCTCTCTATTTGCTTCCATTTGGTGTCCAAAGTGCTGCTAGGCCATATTTCACACTCATAAAGCACCACTAGAATTAATGAATTAATAATAGTTCAAATAGAATCTGAGTAGTTTTCCAATCCCATAACTCCATCTCTCTGCATCTATTTTCATGGGCAAAAAGTGCTCTCCAACCTTCCAAAGTTCTTTTCCTTTTGCAAGTTTCCCAACTAAGCTTGTTGTTGAAGTCAATCCCAAGGTATTTATACTTTGTTACTTATTCTAGAATACTTCCTTTTAGAATATGTAAGTTAAAGATGCAATTCTTTATTCATGCAATGATGAAGCACCTTTTTAAATTACTGAAAAAGATGGAATACATAAAATCAAATAAATGCAAGTTTATTTTAACTCAAAAAACTGGACACCGGCCAAGCATTCACAGACCTGTTCAATATATAAATGTCGCACCAATATTCAGAATTTGGGATCCTTTGTGATATTGGCACAAAAGTAAGAACATGCTAAAGCATTATAAAAATCCCAAACATTAAGATAACAAAAGTGAGGAATTCTTTGAATTTTTTATGAGGGAATCTGAAATCCTGATGATGAATTTGATAACTTAAGAAACACGTGATATTGTAAGTCAATTGGAAATTTGAGATATGTTGCAACGACTGAGCACATGCAAAAAGTCACAGAGATATAACAGTATCATGAAATACAGATACAAAATGGTGGTATTTATGGAGAAAACATTAGGCTTTGCTTAATTGACATGAATAAGTTGCCCCAGCCAAAAATACTTAATTGGTATTTTCTTGTGACCTTCAGTTTAAAATATCTATTAATTATGTTTTATTTAAGACACAAAGATCTGTACCAGTAAAAACGGTTTATGTACTGAACCCCTAGATATGCTAAGTGCATATACACAAGAACCCTAGGGATTCCTAAAGCAATGCAATACCACATATGTATTGCATTGCACTTTGAAAAGCCAAAACACCCAAAGAAAATAGTTAAATTAGGATTTGCTGAAACAAGAATGAATTGGGATCCTTACAAAAGCAAGTTGACATAGAAAAGTTCATGGTATTTGACTGTAAATTAAGTGATAGGATTCATCTTGTAGGAATTTAATTATTGTCAATTAATTTGTTGGCCATTTTCCTCAATTTCTATAAAATTTGTCATTACTTCTTACACTCTCTATCCTTGTATTGTAATACACAATCATGAACTTAATATGTTTCACTCGTTTCAATCTCCCATGAGAGTTTTCCTTAAAACTCTCTTTTTATATTTGTTTGTAATGAATATGTACTGTTTAGGTGCACCCATAGCAAGTTTCATAGAGACACTATGATTAAAAAACTAGTTTGATTTCCTTTTCGTTGATTAAGAAGTTAGAACATAATGCTTAATGTTTGTAAATTTTTGAGACACATCAGTATCTACACCAACTGGCACGTTAAAACTATAAGACTGTGGCATGCTTGTTGAATGAGTGATGCACTAATTCATTATGTTTGTGTACTTATGAGTGTGTTAGGGAATATATTTGTTCATCATATCATTGCATTATTTGTTTTTTATTTTGTATGGAGAGAGAGAGAGAGAGGGGGAGCGGGGGGCGGGGTGGTGTAGGTGAATGTAGGGCATGGGTAGGAAGAGGTTATTATAGCATAGGTGTAATGTCCCTTCCTTAGATAACTTAGTCTATAGCGGAGGTTGGCCTACTATTAGGGTTCTTGTAGGTCAGCAGAATGGTTAGAAGACCCAACGAAGGGCTGTGGAGTTTAGCTGGGAACCTTATGAGCCTTTCAGTTTGGAGTTCAGTTGATGAATCCAGAGTTAAAGTGAAAATTTTAAGGTTTGCTTTAATGGAATAGTAAAAGGTGAATAGTAACTTAAAATCGTAAGGTGAATAGTGAAAAGTGCCCCCATCCTAGCAACTCAAGTTGCTTTTAAAAAGTGGCCCTTTTATTTGGATGAGGAAAGACCCTCAAGAAAATTATTTTATTGACTTTTATTAAAAGAAGTCCATGAGAGGTTATAAAGCAATGTGTTGGGCTCCTTTTTGAGCATTCTACTCTCATTTTTACAAAACATTTTGCAGGTTTGAGCTCTAGAGAAGGGTTTCAGCATTGCTTTAGCCTTCTGGGAACGAAAACTCTCAAAGACCATTGTGGATTGGACGAGAACCCAATTCACCTTTGGGGAGGGCCTACCTTGGGTATTCATTTGGGCTTTATTGGATGAGTTTCAGGTATATATTTTGCAGATCTGAGTTTGCAACAACATTATATCAGCATATTTCTTCAGATTAGGTGCAACCATTGATAGATCGAGTATCAACTAGGCCAATACTATCACTATTTTGGCAACCAATTTCATATCAGCACTTCCATAACAACGATCAGACCTGTAGCTGCATATTTCACATTCTATTTCAGTCTTCTACCATTGTTATCGTGCTCATATCAGCCTTCATACATTGTATTTTTATGCTGGCATAGAACGGGTATGTTATTGGCATATTGGGTATTCAAATCTTTCATTTGTATTGGGTTTAATAGAGCTGTTATAGTCTGATAACTTTCATATCAGACATAACTGTCATTTTAATAACACCTTATATCTTTAATTTAATGGCATAAATGGAAGTGGGTTTATCAATTTATGTTGTGTAATCATTTATACATCAGTTCTATGCATTTCTTTTATGTTATTGGCATTGAAAACACTCAACCAAACGTCAAAAGCAATCAAACAAAACTCAGAAAATCAGAACAATAGTTAGAAAATCAGAATTCATGAGTTTGGACAACAACTGTTTGACGAAATGTCAACACTCTGAAAAGTGAGTTTTTGGGTTAGATTTAGTAGGGATATTTTAGTGGTATTAGAGCCTGGATTCTGCCAGCCTGTTGGGTGAATTCAAGTTTTGTATACTACAGTGGATTGGTTTCCAATTTGGACAGCGAGATAGGTCATCATGGCAGGGTTGTTTAGCAATAAACAAGTATGGAAAGAATTTGAACACACACAACACAAGATCATTCGTAAATTGCAGCATGTTGAGGATTCCCTTTCGAGGAAAATCAGACACACTACTGGTTCATATCCATCTACAAGAGCAGCCAAGAGTTCTCATGCTTCACCAAAAAATAAAGCAATTATGGCCAGCTATGACAAGTATCACTCTCTTCCTCAAAAGATACAAGACATGCTTTCTTTCACACAATTCTTGGGAATACCGGATGAGGATGAGGATGATTCAAAGTTTTCAAGTCTATATCAACAGGAAAAGAAGAAAGAAATATCAAAAGATAGTAAAGAAGCCAATTAAAAAAGTGAAGAGTTTAACGTGCAAGACCAAGGAAAAGAACAAACACTTGTTTGTAGTTTGCAGCCTACAAGTGATCACAATGAATGTGAAAATCAGTCATCATGTGGGAGTTGTAAAGAAGAAATAGCTTTGGATCAAAGGGAGATACACAACACACAATTGAGTCGTCATGTTGATCACAAAGTGGAAGGGCTTACAATCATGGGTCATCCCATTAGAGGTGTTAAAAACATGACACCATGGTTTGACACCTATTTTTGATATTTGCAACAACAGTTCTAGTCATGTAGTAGCATGCATTTCACATGAAGGTAATGATATTGTTGAGTCCTCCTATGATGATACTCAAGTTGAGAGTGCTACACATGAGGTATATATTGTGGATTCAAACCACAAAAGTCCCGATTCTATTCACCACACTATGGAAGATGTTATAAGGACACGAGGGTTGTGTGATGGGTGGTCACTAAGAGCTAAGAAGGCCGAAATGCTTGCTGCCCAAGCAAGACAGTACTTGCATGAGGTCAAGGAAAGATGCAATCGGCTTGATAATGCAAGAAGACAAAGAGAATCATACATTAGGTCCTTATCTCTTCCAAGGGAAAAATGTGTGGATGATGGGCATACAAGTGAAGAGCTTCTTGAGGTAAGCCCACAAGAAGAGCATGCCGAGTTGTGTGATGAAGAAAGGAGGTATGACGCAAGAGATTCAGTTTGGTCTAGTTTGCATTACGAAGTTTATGAATTCCCTCTTTTAGAGAGCCCCTTGAAGGCTGAAAACAATGATGATAATACATACACACTTGTTGGGCCAGCCACAAGTGATATGTCCATGTATGTGCAATGGAATATTTTTGAATTCAATTTGGTTATTCATGCATCTTCTACAGTGAAAGGACAATTGTTAAGATCGTATGAAGCATTTTGTTTTTTGAAGGGTTGAACAAAGAGACTAAGAGGTTGTGTACTAAAAAGATCTTGCATTTTGATAATCTTTGGTTTGTCCAAGACTTCAACAAAATGGAGTTGGAGTTTATAGCCGATGGTAAGAAAATTGTGCTTAAAGCTCTTTCAGATGGTGGGCCTATAGAAATTTTGGCACATAGGTTGGAGTCTTCCTTCACTCATAATGGTAACAATAGCCGAATGACTTCTATTGATGAGGAAATAAGCCACCAAAGATCTAATTCTTTTTATAATAACATGGGTGATGTGGGAAAGACACTAGACATGTGCAATAAGTGGAGTCAAAGAGCATCAAAGGCTAAGGCACTTGCTGCCCAAGCACAACAGCAATTGCAAAAAATCAGAGATCGCTGCACATACAGGGAACAAATAGGACAGCAGAGGGAAAATTAATTTAGATCCATGTTTCTTCCAAGGAAGAAATGTATATAGGTTTAACAAGCAAAGGAAGATCTCATAGGCAATGAAACAAAGACTGAAATTAGTCTTAATCTTCAGTTTGGGAACAACAGAGATATACTCCACTTTTCTAATAACATTGCCACTAATAGTTATGAAGAAAGTAGTGGTACCATTCCTACTATTGATGGACTACAAGAGGCAAGTATGATACATGACAACTTTAATGATGTCTCTTGTTTGAAGACTGAGTTTATGCAATTTGATACACCTGATGTTGCACATGGCACTATTGCTACTCCTTTCGGTGTTCCTAGATATCACTCTTTCGTGTGGGAAGGAATTGTCAAGGAACAACGGGTGTTACGCATGGTAGTTAGTGGTGCTACTCATAGTTTCATCAATGAGGGCTTTGTAGCCAATATGGGACTAGAAGCTGAAGAGTTTGAAGGATTCCAAGTCATGCTAGCGGATGGTTCCAAAATGAGTTGCACAAGGAGGATACCACAATTATCCATTGTATTGGATAATTATTCTTTCACAGATGACTACTTTGTTGTGGGTATTGGTGGAGAGTCGGATGTGGTACTTGGTGTGCAATGGTTGATGTAAATGTAATCAAATCTGATCAAATGGGATCCTAAAGAAACACTAAGATTAAACTAAGGTTTGAAAATCTGTGTAAGAAAGTTATAATTTAAAATGTGATTTCCAGATTTCTTCTCTAATTGTGATTTCTAGATTTCTTCTAAATGCGAATGTGCTGATTGCAGAACATTAATTGATTTTGATGTTTGCATTCAATGTTGGAATTCCTATTTGAATGTAGAGAGGCTTGCCTCCAAGGGATGCGTCCCTTGAGAGGACGTGTCCCTTTGGGCGCGGGCCTTCTCTACAGCCGAACATCAGTTAGCTTAACTAACTTAACACATATCACCTCACACATGGCGGATATATATCATAAGAATTCCGATTTTAATTTCAATATGAATTTCAAAATCCATTTATTAAAATTCGATTTTATACATGCATTATAAAATTCGATTTTACTTATTTTAGAAATATTAAATATGAAGAGCAATTTATCATATATAAAAGATGAAGGTGTTTATAGCAATCATAGTTTTATATCTGACCAAAGCTACAATTCATCAACACTCCATCTTAGCTAGGGAAGATATTTCAAATCAAATAAGTCAAGATATCACCTTCACACGTGATATCGAAGATATGATATGTTTTCTCAATGTTGTCAAGTCACATGACATTCTTCATAACACATCTTCATTATTCAACACTCCCTCTTTAACTAGGGAGGATAACTTCCAAAAGTGATATCACCTAACTCGTGATATCAGAAGATATGGTATGCTTCTGAAAGTGTCAAGTCACATGACATTCTCCATAACACATCTTTATTATTATGGTATGTGCACTGACATCAAGTCGCATGATGTCTACCATAATTCATGGCATATCCACGGATATAAATATCCACCATGATTATCTCTTAAGGATCACAATGATCTTCAGATATCAAGTCTCATGATATCCATCAAGGTGTCCAAGAGATACTATCATGACATGTCCACAGATATCAAGTCACATGATATCTATCATGATAGTTCATCATTGTAGAGTCGTCACTTTACAATGTCAAATACAAGTGTTCATTATTAGAAAGATCGTCACCTTTTGATAATGTACACAGGGGAGTAGGCCCATAAAGTCATGGAGTCACACACATGACAAAAGAGTTTACACATTAAACATCTTTATATATTAGTACAATTTATAAACAATTTGTATTTCAAACATAAATAACAAATTACATTTCAACCATACCAAATTTCTTCCTGAAGTGCTCTACCTTGATCTGGGAGAGAGGTTTGGTCAGAATGTCTGCAGTTTGATCATTTGTACTAATATACTCCAACTGGATCACTTTCCTTTCCACCATATCTCTTACATAAAGATAGGGGATCTCAATGTGCTTAGATCTGTCATGAAAGACAGGATTCACAGAGAGTTTTATACAACTCTGATTATCACAATGAATAATTGTAGGATTCGAGGGCTCACCAAGGAGTCCACAAGCAATTTACGAAGCCACACTGCTTCTCTTGCTCCCATTGAGGCTGCAATGTATTCAACTTCCATTGAGCTTTGTGCAACTGAAGATTGTTTTCTGCAAATCCAGGAGATCATAGCCGATCCTAAACTGAAGCAACATCTTGATGTGCTTTTCCGATCGGTTACACTTCCAGCCCAATCTGAATCAGAGTACCCATGTAGATCTAGTTGATCATTCTTGTAAAGAAGACCATATCCAATAGTGCCTTGAAGATATCTCAAAATATGTTTCACAGCCATTAAGTGAATTTCCTTTCATTCACACATGAACTGGCTGAGAACATTTACTGCATAGCAAATATCAGGTCTGGTGTTAACCAGATACATGAAGGATCCAACCATCTGTCTGTAAAGGGTTAGATCTGCACATTTGGATTCTACTACTACTTCTTTCAATTTGTGAAGGTTGGTTTCCATAGGTGTAGACATCGGTCTACAGTCCAACATTCCAAATCTTTTCAGAATGTCAATAGTATACTTCCCTTGATTTAGTATAATGCCTTCTGATTTCTGCCATACTTCCAAACCGAGGAAGTAGTGTAGAATACCCAAGTCTTTCATGTCAAATTCAAAAATTAGATCCTGTTTCCCTTGAGCAATGAGGTGATCTTCTCCTGTTATTAGCAGGTCATCAACATATAAAATAATTATAAGCATATCACCTTTGATTACCTTGAAGTAGAGATTGGAGTCAGCATCATTTTTGGAAAATCCTAATCCCAAGAGATAGTTGTCAATTCTTTCATACCAGACCCTGGGAGCCTGTTTAAGTCCATAGAGAGTTTCCTTCAGCCTGCACACATGTGAGTTAGATTTATCTATCACAAAACCTTCAGGCTGTTCCAGATAGACTTCCTCTTCAATTGTTCCATTCAGGAAGGCAGTTTTCACATCCATTTGATGAATTTTCCAGCCTTTAGCTGCTGCAATGGCTAATACTGCTCTTACTGATGTGTAACGGGCAACAGGTGCAAATGTTTCTTTATAATCATTGCCTTCCTTTTGAGAAAAACCTCTAGCCACAAAACGTGCTTTGTGTTTTCCTATACTGCCATCAGCAGCATGCTTGATTTTGAAGAGCCATTTAGAAGAGACAACAAATTTCTCTTTTGGTCTAGGCATTATGTCCCATACATCATTCTTTAGGATGTACTGATATTCCTCCGTCATTGCATCCTTCCAAGCTTGATGTCTGAAGGCTTCTGTAACATTGGTAGGTTCCGAGTTTATGATTTTGTTCATTAAAGCGACATAGCTAGAGAACCGTTTGGGTCTTACTCTCCCTGAACGTTCCTTTGGGTGCTGTATGATCCTCGGCTTCTTTGATCATCTTCCTGGCCCAAAGTGGTCTCTTTCTGCCGTTGTCATTTGTATTCTCATCTGATTTAGAAGGTAGTTCATGTGGCATTTCCTCAGGATGCTCCCTCAGAATCTCAGGAGTAGGTTCCTCTTCAGGTACTGTAGAGGAGTAGGTTTCTATCTCACTAGAACTTCTTGCCCTCTTGAATGGTTTCAATGTTTAGGTCAAGCAACTTGTGAACTCCCTCTTAATTCCAGCACTCATGCATAATTCCTTAAATTTTAGAGGTGTAGGTTTCTATTATCCATCTTTTAAGGTTTTATTTTCTTTCCTAAGACACAACCTTTACAAGTTCCTTCATGGGATGGTTTTAGACTTCGGTGCATAGTTTGTAAAGGTACCCTTGTCTTACACCAATAGTTTGAGCTTTCTTAATAGTTGAGTTTTTAGGCCATGCTAGAATTTTCCCATCCATAAGGGTAACTCTATATCCATTTGTTTTTCCTAGAACACAAGGTCTTCAGATTCATGATCTAAATTTGTCTTTCCTACTTTGGCAAAAGATGCTTGTTGTTTAGATCTGTTAGGGCACTTCATTGCATAGTGACCATATTGATCACATCTAAAGCATTGCACTTGAGAGATGTCTTTCTTTTTAAAAGATTCCTTTCCATTGGAATTTCTCTTTCTTTTAAAAAATCCTCTCTGGTAGGAGTTTTTCTTATTCCTTTTATTAGACGATGTGTTGAGTACATGAATGTGTTCATCTAAGTTCTTTTGTTTATTTTCTTTTGTGGAGAGTCTTGTTTCTTCTTGAAGGCAGTCAGTTCTTAGCCTATCAAACTTAGGGAGTTTGGATCTTTGACTTATTCCTTGAACAAATGACTCCCATGAGTTTGGAAGGCCTCCTAGTGCAATTAGAGTTAACTCTTTGCTATCAATCTGATATCCAATTGTGGATAATTGATCCCTTAGTTCAATGATCCTCATGAAGTATGCGTTGATTGATTCTCCTTTGTTTATTTGAGCATTGCTGATTTGCCTCTTTAATGCAAGAGTCCTATTGGTGTTGTTGATCTCATAGGTACTCTCAAGGGATTTGAACATATGATATGCAATTTCATGTTTTGCTAAGATAGGCACTATATGATCCCTAACTGCATCTACAAGGATTTTCATGGCTCTTTCATTGTTTTCAATCCATTGATTTTTCTCAGGTTCAGCCTTAGGTTCCCTTTTATTTTCTCTCACAAGTGAGTCTAGTTTATTCTCTTTTAGGATCATCATGATTCTAAATTTCCATGATGTAAAGTTATCTACTCCTGCAAGACGATCTTCAAATCTGATCATAGTTGACATTATGAAGAATGTGATGTGAATTCGATTTTAGAAAATACGAATTTCTTGAGCAATCTGATTTTAGATTTGATTTGGATTCACACAACGTGGCTTTGATACCATATAAATGTAATCAAATCTGATCAAATGGGATCCTAAAGAAACACTAAGATTAAACTAAGGTCTGAAAATCTGTGTAAGAAAGTTCTAATTTAAAATGTGATTTCCAGATTTCTTCTAAATGCAAATGTGCTGATTGCAGAACATTAATTGATTTCGATGTTTGCATTCAATGTTGGAATTCCTATTTGAATGTAGAGAGGCTCGCCTCCAAGGGATGCTTCCCTTGAGAGGATGTGTCTCCACATGTGGAGACACGTCTGCTCAAAGGATGTGTCCCTTTGGGTGCGCGGGCCTTCTCTACAGCCGAACATCAGTTAGCTTAACTAACTAAACACATATACCCCCTCACACATGGCGGATATATATCATAAGAAATCCGATTTTAATTTCAATATGAATTTCGAAAATCATTTATTAAAATTCAATTTTATACATGCATTATAAAATTTGATTTTACTTATTTTAGAAATATTAAATATGAAGAGCAATTTATCATATATAAAAGATGAAGGTGTTTATAGCGATCATAGTTTTATATCTGACCAAAGCTACAATTCATCAACAGTTGAAGTCTCTTGGAAGGTTCGTCCAAGACTTCAACAAGATGGTGTTAGAGTTTACTCATATGGGTAAACACAGTGTGCTTAAGGCACTTGAATATGAGACTAAAAATGGGGCAGCGAAGAGCATGTTAGTTTGCTCTAACTTTGATGACTCCAAAGGTATGGATACAAGGAAACAATTCAATCCTGATTCTTTGATTTATAACAGCAGTGATTCATCCTCCCTTTTTCATGATTTTGGTGCTTCTAATCATAGGGAAATGAGTCATGATAATTCTATTATGGTGGGTACACATGATGCATGCTTTGGTCATGATAAGTCACATGATATATCTCATGTTAGGACTGGGTTTAGACACTTTGGAGCAGCGGATATGACTCAGTCCCAAATGCTGAATGATGATTGGCTAGAGAGGGCAAGGCAAGTCAAGTTGATGGCTCATCAAGCCAAACTTCATCTTCAGCAAGATTTTGATTCACACGATTCCACGGATGATGAGAAGCAAGAGCTATCTAACATCCAAAATTTTGAGTTTTTAGTTGACTTTGACACTTTCATTAAGGTGTATCGTGATTTTATGGGTGATATGTTCATTGGATCAGCCACTCTTGGTTTGACTTTGGGTATTAATGGAGGCAACTACAATATGACTATGGATTTGTCCCCTATTTCATATGCTTATGCAGCTGTTTATTGGTTGGGTTGTGACATAATTTTCATGGATTCATGGTTGACACGTGGCTGTCCTACATGGTTATACATTGTATATTCAAATTTATCTGGGTCTACATCAGTTTTTGGGTTGGATTGGAGTGTGTGGAAACATGATCATTGGATAGGTAAGGTGTATGAGATGGGTCTCTTTTTATGCATGGGTATACAAACATCATTGACTGCACTTTAGTTGCTGGTCTGATCTATAATAGCAGCCCTGAGGTGGGAAGTTTGATAGATCATGAGAGGAGTTTTCACTATGTCACACACCTTGGGACAGCAGGCTATTACAACATCTATGAAGGCAAACGTGGAAGGTCCAAATTTAAGGTGGGTCTCATGTTGGTGATCAACCATCTCCCATCTTTACATGGTTTCATTCATCTTGTTGTTATGCAAGAATATGTGATAAGAATTGAAGAACCACATTGCATGCAAGGTTTGACATTATGCCTTTGTTTCATAACAATATCATTCCTTGATCACACTTGGAGAGTATATTTGGTAAATGAAGAAGACACCATGGAGCATGTAGAGGACAATAGTACTTCATATTCAAGCCTTTGGGTTTTGAGTTACAACACAAGGATCGAGGGTTGCTCTACATTTTTGAGCATGGAATTTTCAGCCATAGTTCATTGGGTTAGAGTTCTCACAATGGTGATAGATGGTTGTTTCATACTATTGATCACAAAGACTTTAGTTTGGTCCTTTAGGCCAGCAGCTGGTTGGGGAATTTGGAAAGATTGGGATCATTCTTTCTTTGTTAGAGGTTGGCATAATGATGAGCTCCCATCATCCTTTGACATTAGAGGTACCTGTGGTTTCTGTTGGAGTGAGGTTCTCAATTGGATAGATGATGTTCTCATTTATAATAGCAGCAAATGGCGGATTGACTTGATTGATTATGCACGTAGGATGATTTGGGATTCTGGCATTCACATGATTGGTGTATTGTTTCTTATGGATCATAATGAGTTGTTTCACAACTCCAGGCATAGTGATATTCATATCAGAGTAGCACAACGGAGTGGCAGAGCAACATTCTTGAGGTGGATATGGGATCTCGATATTTGGTTCCGGCATGCAAGTGCAGATTGTTTGAGGGCAAACAATCCTGGGGAGGGAGGACTGTAATGTCCCTTCCTTAGACAACTTAGTCTTTAGCGGAGGTTGACCTACTATTAAGGTTCCCGTAGGTCAGCAAAATGGTTAGAAGACCCAACCGAGGGCTGTGGAGTTTAGCTGGGAACCTTACGAGCCTTTCAGTTTGGAGTTCAGTTGATGAATCTAAGGTTAAAGTGGAAATTTTAAGGTTTGCTTTAATGGAATAGTAAAAGGTGAATAGTAACTTAAAATCATACGGTGAATAGAGAAAAGTGCCTTCATCCTAGCAACTCAAGTTGCTTTTAAAAAGTGGCCCTTTTATTTGGATGAGGAAAGACCCTCAAGAAAATTATTTTATTGACTTTTATTAAAAAAAGTCCATGAGAGGTTATAAAGCAATGTGTTGGGCTCCTTTTTGAGCATTCTACTCTCATTTTTATAAAACACTTTGCAGGTTTGAGCTCTAGAGAAGGGTTTCAGCATTGCTTCAGCCTTCAGGGAACAAAAACTCTCAAAGGCTATTGTGGATTGGACAAGAACCCAATTCACCTTTGGGGAGGGCCTACTTTGGGTCTTCATTTGGGCTTTATTGGATGAGTTTTAGGTATATATTTTGCAGATCTGAGTTTGCAACAACATTATATCAGCATATTTCTTCAGATCAAGTGCAGCCATTGATAGATCGAGTATCAACCTGGCCAATACTATCACATATTTGCATTCAACTTGTTGGCTGTACTATTTTGGCAACCAATTTCATATCAGCACTTCCATAACAACGATCAGATCTCTAGTTGCATATTTCACATTCTATTTCAGTCTTCTACCATTGTTATCATGCTCATATCAGCCTTCATACATTGTATTTTTATGCTGGCATAGAACGGGTATGTTATTGGCATATTGGGTATTCAAATCTTTCATTTGTATTGGGTTTAATAGAGCTGTTATAGTCTGATAATTTTCATGTCAGACATAATTGCCATTTTAATCAGACCTTATATCTTTAATTTAGTGGCATAAATGGAAGTGGGTTTATCAATTTATGTTGTGTAATCATTTATACATCAGTTCTATGCATTTCCTTTATGTTATTGGCATTGAAAACACTCAACCAAACGTCAAAAGCAATCAAACAAAACTCAGAAAATCAGAACAGCAGTCAGAAAATCAGAATTCATGAGTTTGCACAACAACTGTTAGACGTAGTGTCAACACTCTGAAAAATGAGTTTTTGGGTTAGATTTAGTAGGGATACTTCAACAGGTTGCCCTTGTGATTCCTAATCAGGATTTTCAGTAAGGTGTTAATGTAGGACTTAGGAGTAATAAAGCTCATCAGCATTTGATATATAAAAAATCAACAAAATCTGTAGTGCTTGATATTTGTTGTGGTAGACTTTCTACTAGTGTTAAGGAGACAACATAGAGCATGTACTCTGTCATGAAATATCGATACTTTGTGCTACTAGCTTCAAAAGACTATATATTCCAACTTTTTTGATGAGAAACAATATATTTGATGCAGGTCATACTTAGTGATGGAGATTTGTCTGCATTGGCCAATCTGAAACATAACTTGGAAATAAATCACTTAGTGATGAAGGAAAAGATAGAGCAAGAATTTTTTCAAGATCCTGGATTGGTGAGTTTCACCTGCAACTTTAGCATGAGCAGTCATTTCCCTTTATGCTTCAAAGAGTGTAACATGTTAAAATTTAAACGATAGAAAATTTGAAGTGTTATAAATTCAAATAAACAGCCAAGATATTCATATCATGTCTAAGAATTTTTTCTTTCCTATCCTATTTTTCTATTGTTTACTCACTTGATGATTATTTAGCCTTTTCTTCTCTTCCAAATAATAGTAAATGACGTAGTTATGATGGAAAAGATAGGGCAAGAATTTTGTCAAGATCCTGGATAGGTGAGTTTCACTGGCAACTATCTATGAATATTCATTTCTCTTTATGTTTCAAAGAGTGTAATATGGTAAGATTTAGATGAGACTAAATTTGAAGTGTTATAAATTCAAATAAACAGCCAAGATATTCATATCATGTTGAATGATATTTTCCTTCCTATCTTATTTTTCCATTGTGTACTCTCTTGATGATTATTTAATATTTGGCCTTTTCTTGTTTTCCCTATTATAGTGAAGTGCCTATTGATTAGTTGTGTTCACAAATTATGTTTCACATAAAAATCACCTCATGTGGATTTCAATGAAAATGAAGACAGCTGCAAAATGTAAAATTGCTAGTATATAAAGAATATTAGTATCATTGTTATCAAACTTCAAGCTTCTGCAATCCATAATCTTGCTCAAGAGTAAGCTTGAGCATGGTTCAAAAACTTGGACTTGGCAAAAACTTGACAAATTTAAATAACCTGAAATCCAAAACTTGGCAACGATCTGGCAAAAACTTGTGAAATCTTTGGTAAGATGTGACAAAAGCTTGACAAAAAATTGTGACCTACTTAGTACTCATTAGTACTTGGTACAAGTTGCTTTGTAAACTCGCTAGAAACATGACGAGTTTGAGGTTGAGTTATTTGGCACAAAAAATTACTCAAGAATGAACAGCATGTTTCTAGCGAAATGTGAACTTTCAGGTCTGGTATGACTGTGCAAGTGGTAGCGGGTTACAATTTAAATCTATGAGCTTGAGGCTAGATTATGAATACAAAAATTTAAAATAATGAATGCTTCAAAATAATCATTTTGAGTTTTTGAATTTACAATTTACCTAGAAGCTTACTCTTGATTGTAAGAACACCCCTTATTTTTTTATTTTACTTTTTTTGCCAATAAGTGTGCTCAATATAAACAATTGCACAAGATATCACCTTTTCTAAAAAATGCTATTCAATTAGACAAGCTGTTATAATATATCAGAGGAGTACCTTAATTTTAGGAGCTGGGATGATCATAGTAAGTCAAGAAATCATGGCATAAGCTGCAGGCTGAAATGTGACAGGTCTGAGAATGATTGATAAAGTAGTTGCAGATCTAATATATCTTGTTGCAAACAATCAGCGATGGAAAGCCTTAAAGAACAACCTCCCAAGCTACTTAGAATACCTTCCAGAGCTGTCCAACAACTTCACACACACTCAACTTAACCAAACAGTCTTCAATGGCAAGGAAATGTCAACTTTCAGGTCTGGAATGACTGTGCAAGTGATAGTAGGTCTGCTGTTCAAAGGGTGCAGGTGAAAAAACAATGGAGAGGCCTTCAAACACCCTCCAATCACACTTAGAACACCTCCAAGGGTTACCAAATAGTATTACACTTACCCAGCAATATTCAAACACCTGAAATGCAAGGAAATGATCAGCTACCAGTCTGATTTACACCTTCCAGTTGTACCCAGCACAACCAAAACAACTCAATCCCTTGTAATGATGAAGGGAACTCTGAAATAGGTCTGCAATGCCCAAATGGTGCACTGTAACAGCCTTAAGAATGTGATTAAATGAGTGTAACAAGTCTGAAAAGGCATGAAAGGATGGTTACAGGTCCGCTGTTCATAACTTGCAGGTCTTAAGGAGCAGAAAATATTTTGTTACAGGCAAATCAACAAAGATAACTCGCCCAGCAAGCTTCCCAATGCATAGCTAACACATTCCAAAGGGTCTGAAACTATAGCAATACCAGTTCAATCAACAAACAGACCAAAACCCACCTTAATAGAGTTGCTCTGTTATGAGAATCGCCATATGAACAACTTCAAATGATTTGAGACCTTGTTAACAACCTTCCCAAGAAGATATGAGTGGTACAACCCAGCTAGGGCATCATTCCAAACCTCAAAATGTACGGCTAATGAATATCAATCTAGAGATATCACAAATACTCACCAAAACTCAGAAAATATTAGCAAATAATCACCCAAAAATCTGCACCTCAAAATACTTTGAATATCTTCATTTCTTGAAACCCCGAACTGTGAAAACTTTGAAACCCAAGGTGATTCCTGTGTGAAATCACTCCAACCAGCTAGGGACCATCTCTTAGATCTGAAACCAATGATTTGATGAGGGCTTTTGTCCTCGATCAATCCTTGGAAGAACTTCTTTGTTCACTCCAACAACATCCTGTTATGTGTGCAAACTTGAATAATGCAAATGAGGGCCCCACACTCCCTTTTATAGCTTTTTCGTTGTTTTTTTTTCAAAAAAGCGCTTCTATTTTGCTTTTTTCGTTGCTTTTTCAAAAAAGCACCTTTTTGCTTTTTGTCGAAAAAGTGTTCTAAAAAAAAAATCTTCAAGTCCTCTTTTCCCCTAGGCATCCAACATGGAGAAATAACTTTTTCACTTTATAATATTTAACACTAAAGTAATATTAAAACATTACTTTATAACTTTAGTGTAAATATTAAAATAATTCCAACCATCCCTACGGAAACCACCGACAGAACATCCGAAATGGAAACTGTTCGCAGCATGAAGCTACTGATGATGGCAGAAGATGTCAGATGCCAGAATGGGCACTTACTAAAAATAGCTGAGTTCTTCAAGAAATGTGGAGAACAACCTAGGTGGCCAAAAATGCAACAAAGAACACCACCATCTCGAGTGCCAACAAAATGCCAACACACCACTAGATGCTAAGAAACCCCGTTTGAGCTCTCCAAGAACCTTGGAGTCCCCAACTACTACCAATTAGCTTATGGGAACATGGGAATAGGCTAACTATCGTAAAAGCTGACTATGCTTGAGAAGGGGACATTACAGCTTGCCCTCCCCAAAATTGCTTGTCACCAAGCAATGCCAACTCCTAAACTGGTTGACCCCGGATAAAACTCAATGTGATTCCAGAATCCCAAATAAGTCTAGAAGGTTTGTAGCTCCATCTTCTTGGAGCATTGTATTGTTGGGTACCTGCACAAGTGACCTCTTGAAACTCCCTTGTAAAAAGAGCAACCAAACATTACATGATCCATTTTCAATTCCTTAGAAAATGGCTCTCCATAATCACAAATCCGTGGCACCATGGGAGTAAAAATGAGAAAGTTAATGTTAACTTCTTCATTGTTAGTTTCCTGCATTTCAACATAATGGCTGCAATAGTAAAGAAGTCTGCCATCCCAACCAAAAATGTAGGCTAATAATTATAAATAACAATTGCTTGGTGCTTGAACACCCATCCCACACTGAACCTGGTTAGCAAAACTTGTCATTCCCTTCTTCCGAGGCCAAAAACTAACCTTATTAAGAGGCTGAATGGTCTTAAAATACTTAGGTCTGTAGTTGTTCAAGTCTGATTTTTCAAATCTAATCATCCAGAAAGATCTATTGCTGCAACATTGAAAAAACTTGTTCAAAATCAAATTCCTGATCATTCCCTTGACTGGAAATGCCGTCTCAAGAGTCACCAACTTAGTAGTGTACCAAATTTTGCACAAAATCGCTCTCCAATCCACTTGTATGATCACAAATGGACTCATATAATATTAATGACTTTAAAGATAGGTAACAACAGCATTCTGATCACCTTTTTGATCTGTAACCTCCCATGGTATGTCTCTCCCATCATCTTTAATTCCACACAACCCATGCATATGATCCTAGGTATGGATACTCACCTCCAAAATGTTTCCACCACACTAATGCCCATCAACTTCAAAGTCACAATAGTATTCCTCCCTTGGTGGTGAATCCACAAAGTCATTCATCCCACCATATTGATCCATACAACATAATCCATCATAGGGAGCAAGCCATCATTAGGAACCGGAACCTCCACTAAATCGTCATCATGCATCTGAAAAAGAGGGTTATGAAATGACAACTCTGCATCCATATCAAATAGGGGATTAATCATAATCTGAAAATCATTGTTAACTCCTTGTTGTGACTTCATTTTTGACCAATGATCAAATGCTCCCTGCATCATTTTGCATGTAGCTATATGGGATCCCTCCTTTGTCATTCCTCTTAACACTACCATTTTTCCCTCACATTGAATTTCAGCTCCATAGATTTTAAGTTCAAGGTGATCTCACCAAGAGAACGAAGCCACTGGATACCAAGAACAATATTCGTGCCCCCTGTATTCACAACCTAAAAATCATCATTGGCTTCATAGTGGTTGACTAGGAGCCTCAATTGTGGGATCTTCTTCATGCAAGACATAATGTGACCATTAGCAACCTTGACTTTGAAACCTCCTAATTTTTTAGTTTTGAGCCCACGTTGTGCTACAATGTCCTCATCAATGAAATTATGAGTAGCTCCCGTGTCAATAAGAGCAACTATTTGTTGCCCTTTCAAGGTACCTCTAACCCTGAATGAATCATTTCTTTTAAGACTAGAGAGCCACGCAAGTATGCCTCCATCTTCCTTCTCTTCCCTAGATTGTTTTGCTGATTCCTCCTCTTCACTTTCCTCTGTTTCAGCTTGCTGATCTGAATTTTCTGATTCGGATCTATCAGCTGAATATGCCTCCAATTGACGATTCTTCCCCATTTCCATACACCTATGTCTTGGGGCCCATGGTTCTTTGCATTTGAAACACAAATTTTTCTTCCTTAGCTCCTTTCTGAAGTCTTCTTCCACCTTTCTTGAGGGGGTTTCTTTGGGCTGAATGTTTTCCTTGTTATCACGCTTCTTGTCTCTATCATGCTGAAAGGATTTTGATGAAATTTTGTTTCTAGGGGCAGCCAAGTCCATTCTTCTTGCCTTCTTCATTGCCTTTTGTAATGAAGGTGGGCCAAATGCCTTAACCCATCCTCTAATGGGCTCCATTAGTCCTTCACTAGAAAGGACTACCAACCTCCTCTTTGTAATATTAGGAACCATAACAGATAACCTCTAAAAGATTGAAATGTAGACATCCATAGTACCGTGTTGCCTCAACTGTGCTAGCTCTTTGAAATGTAACTCTGGGTCCTTTTTGTCAAATTTCTCAATGAGTTTGTTAGTGAACTCATCATATGTGGTGATTAGGTTGTGGCCCAATGTAACTAGACCATGGTACCACCACTCATGCGCAATCCCATCCAAATGCAATGTGGCAAACTTAATTGTCTCATCCTCTGCCATAGGCTTAAAAGTCAAATAATTATCCAACTTCTGAACCCATGCCCTGGCTGTGCATTTGTTGCTGCCATCAAAGTGAGCTAATATGACCTTACCCAAAGCTTGCTGAAAATCTCTCTGCATTGCTGGTCATCTATGCTCAACTCTACCACTGTTCCTCTTTCTTTCGTTCAAGAAATCATTCAATGATAAATGGTTTTGAATCTCCTCCGGAAGTGTAGCATACTTTGCCCATCCAGCCCTTATCTCATCTACTAGAGGAGCTTGAACCTTTGGAACAATATGTGCTTCCTCTCTACATGTAAAGGTAGGTTGAAGTGGCCTTGTTATTGATCTGGATACTGCTGCAATAGTATGCCCATTTGTGTTTTGTTGATGACACGAGCTAGCCTCACCATTATGTGTAGTAGTTAAAGTGATCCCTTGATTCACTCTGCTTTGGTGTTTGGACTAACAGAACCAGTTCGTCCTTTATCCCTCTCTGCCATATTCCTTGAATTACTTTCACTGTCAATGGGTGAATCTTGATGTATTCCAAGGATTCCTGAAATAGTCTCTCCTTTTGGGACTTGTGGGGGCTACGATTGATTTTTCCTTAGTTCCCTATTAAAATATCTTTGCTCTCTTTCACTCATTGAAGGGACATGCACTTAGCAAAGTTTCACAAACACAGGCTGTCAGGGAAAGTCCAACTCTGATACCACTTTAAGAACACGCCTTATTTTAATATTTTAATATTTTTGCTAATAATGCAGTCAACATAAACAATTGCGCAAGATATCACCCTTTTTTAAAAATGCTATTCAATTAGACAAGCTGTTACAATATATCAGAGTACCTCGATTTTAGGAGCTGGGGTGATCATAGTAAGTCAAGATATCATGGCATAAGCTGCAGGCTGAAATGTGACAGGTCTGAGAATGAATGATAAAGTAGTTGCAGATCTAATATATCTTGTTGCAAACAATCAGCGATGGAAAGCCTTAAAGAACAACCTCCCAAGCTACTTAGAATACCTTCCAGAGCTGTCCAACAACTTCACACACACTCAACTTAACCAAACAGTCTTCAATGGCAAGGAAATGTCAACTTTCAGGTCTGGTATGACTGTGCAAGTGATAGCAGGTTTGCTGCTCAGAGGGTGTAGGTCAAACAACAATGGAGAGGCCTTCAAACACCCTTCAATAATACCTAGAACACCTCCAAGGATTACGAAATAGTATTTGTAATAACCAGCTTAGATTTTTTTTTGAAATTATGTTAACTTCAACTGCAAATGAAAAGTATAAAATCGTTCCCACATTTTGATCACCAAGTTCTAGTATGTAGTTGGCCGAGAGTGTACTTGGCCGGCCGTGAGTCGATGTAGTCGACTAAGAGTGTACTTGGTCGGTTGTGAGTCATAAGTAAATAAGACTTTAGTTAATATTAATAATTCATATACTTATGTTATGTACGTATCATGTTAGTTAGTTGTCTCAGGAATTTAGTTCTTGACAAAGTAATTAGTTATAATGAAGGGACAGGATGGTTGGTACCTGAACCAACACCAGCATACTATATGTACTTGAGTCATGTAGTCGGGAAACATGACGGTTCTATTATGCTATGCTATGTTCTGTCTGGAGACATTATGATATAAGTGCCGAACACTGAATAAAGCAATACATCTATTATCTGTGCAATTGCCATGTGATTATTATATGCTGTCAATGTTATTTTATATTTTGGTTTACTTTGTACGTCATTGTACCCGTAACGAGTAAACATTTGGCGCCGTTGCCTAAACGGACCAGGGAATCACTCGTCATTATGGCAGCGCAATGTGTCGACCGATGGAGGAGCCCGTAGAAACTAATGAAGTAAGAGAGGACGACTTGACACGAGATTTGGTAAATCTGTGGAATATATTCCTAAGAGATCATGTACAGAGGGAAGCCCTTAGCCGAGAAATCCTTGAGGCAATTATCTGGGATAGACTGGAAGTGAATGACGAGGTTGATCACCTTCTCTATCGTTTGCCAAGATTACTAGCTTGCCACTTCATCATCCTACAGGACCTTTGGGCGAAGGAGGATCGGGAATGCCGAAGGCAGCAAATATTGCAGCGGTACGAAGAACGAGCCAAACGAGAAGAGGAGGAACGAGACACTAGCCGGAGACGTACTCCTGGCAGCCAACAATGATCGTGTGAATGACTTGTAATGCTCGTACAACCAAACAAAGACAAGAACCGAATACCATTCGAGCACAAAGCGGAGGAGGAAAGGGTTCGACGATCATTGAGAGTACAAGAACAAGAAAACCGACGATGAAGACTGAGGCAAGTTGATAAAGAATTGAATGAAGATCTAATTGAAATAAACTCAAGTATAGAAAGAGCAAATGCTAATCTTGAGGAAATAGACCAATCCATCAGTAGAGCACATCAAAATTTTGTGGAAGGGAGGGACAAAGGATCCTTCATCACTCTGTACATAGAAAGATTTAAAATCTGTGAAAATGAAAATGAATTAAGTGGAGAACTTGATAACAACATTCGATGCATTCTGGAGTTGTCCATATTGGATGACGACGAAGGGCTGAGGGCTAGAAGATGTGAGCCCAAGACCCCTTGGCAGAAGGAGTACTAGAGTGGAACACAGGGGACTCAAGGTGTTGAGGGCATTGACGGAAGATGTGGGAGTGACTCGTATGTGGCCGAGAGTGCAAGTGACACACCAGAACGTAGTGGGGAAATCGGTCTAGTTGGGTCCAATACACAAGGAGGACAACGGGGAAAGATGGTGACTCCCGAGTGGCAGAAGCTGCCGAAGTTTACGGGGAATGGGTCGGAAGATCCAATACGACATTGGAAAACATGTGAAACAATCTGGATAGCAAATGGACAGGATGATCCAGATCACTGGCTGAAAGCATTTCCGACGACACTCAGAGATAGTGCCATTGATTGGTATTCAGAATTGGACCAAGCAAACAAAACTACATGGAGATTACTGAAGCAAGCATTTCAAGATGAATTCAAACTCTTGAGTGACGACAACGAGATCGTAGCAGAGATCTATAACACCAAGCAAGGGAAGCACGAGAGTGTGCGGACCTACAATTGAAAACTGAAAGATCTGTTGGGGAAACTTGAGTCACAACCAGTAGATGGCCTAAAGAAGAGGTGGTTTATTGAGGGCTTGCTTCCCTCGCTACAGAAGAAAATGAAGGTGGTACCTCCATCCTCGTACATTGAGGCATATAATCGTGCGATGGACATCGAAAGCTAGAACAAGAAATCCTCCAGAGGGAAGAAGAAAGATGACGAAGAAAGTATGGGGGAGAGCGAAGATGAATCAAAAACCGTACAAGCTCTCCATTGTGACATGTTGAGAATGGTGAAAGAACTGAAAGCCGACAAAGAAGGGTCCAAGGAGGCGAATGATCTATGGTGTACCGAATGCAAGATAAAAGGTCACACAAAAGCAAACTGTCCAAAGAGGATGTTCTGCGATATTTGCCAAGTTATGGGACATTCTATCAAGGAATGCCCATACAATTTAAAAGCCAAAAGTGCACAAGTACTTTTTGCTCAGGGTGAACCGTCGACACCGCCAAACACACCACCAAAGCCCCAGTACAATAGCAATGCATCCCTTGGAGGTTACTGAAGCAACAAAAGGCCGAGAAACATGATACAGTATGACGGTCAAGGATGACCCATGATACAATGCCGAAAGTGCAACGGATGGGGCCACTTCACCAGGGAATGCCAAAATGACCAAGGTTCGAGGGGAAGACTGTGCAAGTGGTGTGGACCAGGTGACCATGAAAATAATGAATGCCCCAAGTAGAAGGGTATCCATATGTTGGAAGTAGAAGAACAAGAGGTATTGGCGATCACCAGAGCGCAAGTGAAGAAGGCAACCTACCCAGATCCACGTACAGAAAAACAAAAGATGAAGGAAGAAAAATCCAAAGTGGAACTGGTGATGGCGAAGGAGGACAAAATACCTTTGGAGAAACCAAGAACCTCTCGACGGTCAGAGGCGAAAACCAACATCATATGACAGGTACTGTAGACCACCGTACCGATAAAAGTAACTGACCTTCTCCAGACTTTGCTGCAGCTAGGACTGGCAATCACAAATGTCGTCGGGGATGGCAAGCAACCGCGATTGGAGGACCCAAGGCAAGAATTGGTACCAAAACCACCATCGTATGGTGAACAAACCATTGACTTCGTACTACTCATGGCGAACATCGGGAAGATGTCGATAGTTGTGCAGATGGAGATCAGAGGGAATATTTTGACAAATACTATCGTCGACGGAGGATCGAGAGTCAATGTACTACCCGAAGACACATGGAAGAGCCTCGGGAAGCCAACACTCTGGCCACCAACATTCCAACTCGTTGGTGTCGATCAACATGGTATCAAACTGTTGGGAACACTGATGGCGCAAAAGGTGGTGATTGGAACACAACCATTCCTACTAAACTTCGTATTTATTCCATTACAGAGGAAGGTGTACGATGCGTTGCTGGGACGAGGATGGTAAGTGGCAGCCAAGGTGAGTCATAATAGGAAGAGGAACAGACTCTAGATTGGGAACAACAGGTGGAAGTACGTCATTGACTTGAAGAACCAGGCTGTGAGTGAAGAATTGGCTTCCTCCGAATTAGAATCGGATGGAGGTGAGTTGAATGTCGATGAAGGAAGGCAGGAGATTGAATTGAACGCTGATGGCATACTCAAACTCGAGAGTTGTTTGAAGGATGAGACAAGCTCATTGAATGGGTTGTTTCATTGGCAAATGGAGGATTACGACGTGTTCCATCGAGAGTGTAACATGCTATAGATCGGAGAAACCCAAGAAGAAGAGAAGGACACTTCTTGCCAGAAAATTCCGGTCGAGTACGACCAGTACAAAAAAGAAAAGGAGGTGGTCATGCCCAACCAAACATTCCCGATTGTGTACGGGGAGCACAAAGAGAGAGTAGTAGAACTGGATGATACACCAGCCGAAAAGTTGGAACATGACAAAGTACGGGGTAATGAGAGAAAGTAAGAAGAAAGGAAGAGAGAGGAGAGAGAAAATGACGAGGGAGAGTACAAAAGGCAAAAAATAGATAAGGAGGTGTTGAAAATAGAAAAAATGAAAAAAGAAGATAAAAGAGATGAAGGAGAAAATAATAAAAAACAAAAAATGAAGAGAGAGGAGAGAGAAGAAAATAGAAAAAAGGCGAAAGGGAAATTAAAAGAATTCAAAATTGAGGAGAGAGAAAAATTGCAAAAGGAGAAAATTAAAAGAATTAAAAGAAAAGTGTGAAGTGAAGAAAATATTAAAGTGGGAAGTGTTGAAAAATTAAAAATAACATGGCCAATTAAAATGAAGAAAATAAAAATTCTCCAAGCCCTAGCCATCAAGGACGTACGACTATTTAAAGAAATTGCTGAGAGAAATAAAGTTCGGCGAAAAATTAAAAGCATCATAGTACGGCCATTCAAAGAAATTGGCAGGAGAAATAAAGTTTGGCAAAGGAGTATTGTCAGAAGCATAATCGTATAACCATCTAGAGAGAGCAAAAGTTCGGGGAAAATAAAAAATTGCCAAGAAGACATAAGGAAGAGAGAAGTCGTACGACATCAGAAGGGCTTGAGCAAGGCAAAGGACAAGATCACTACACAGAGGAAAGGCAGAAACAAGAGCGAACCATACAAACCACCAGAATCGTACGGAATTGAAGAGAGAGAAAAGGTAGCACAACACAATACACCCCAACAAGAGGTCGTACGACAAAGGGAAGAGTGAAGAGCACAAAGATATACTGACAAGGGGGGCGGCGGGTGGGGGGGAGGTGAATCAGTATATCAACAAACTATTACCCTCTCAACTTTATCAACTTTTAAACTTCAACACAATATCAACTATGCAATAAGACAATATGATTAAGTTGACACCAACAATTGTATTTTATGTTTTTATATGAAATTACAAAGAGTGTAGGCACTAGCCTACTTGAATCACCAATTTTTGTAGTTTAGTAGGCACCAACCTATACGGAGCACCGACCCCTTAAACTGATTTAGTAGGCACCAACCTACAAGGAGCAGCAACCCCTAATGTTCGTAGGCACCAACCTACTGGAGGCACCAACCCCCACTTGCCAAGCACCAACTTAGCAAAAGATAATAATTTCAAGAATGTTGTTCCACTTCAGAGTTGCTTCTTCAACGGATGATGGACATTGTGATTCCCTCACCAAATCTGTATAAACTCCTCTTCACAAATGTTTCAACAAATCTGCATAAACTCCTCTATGGATTTGCCATATATTCCTTTTCTATATCTGCATACATTTCCTTTGGAGTCTTGTCAAGTCTGTATATATATATCTGCTGGTGTATAAGATTTATCTTCAAAACTCCACACCCGAATCTGATCCAGTTGCAGCTTCCCTTCATGCTCACAACTTTAATCCAATCACAAATCTGATTTAAAATAAAATTCTGATCCAATCACAAATCTGATTCAAACATAATTCTGATTCAATCACAAATCTGATTCTGTATGGAGTAATTCATTTCTTTTCAAATCAGGTATACACATATAAATTTTCTTCTCTCACAAGTCTGAGCACACACTTTCTTCTACCTCAAATCTGATCCAAATCAAGTACTCTTTCTTTTCACAAATCAGATCACAATTATGCCAATGTTTTCACATAGATTTCTGCTTCTTATCTCCACATATATTCATCATATATGTTTGCATTTAAAATTCATACATGGGCTGCATATACCCTCAGAATAAATCTAAAGTTACACTTCATTGTTCTGCTCTTTATCTTCCTTTAAATCTGCTCAAGTATTTGTTTCGTATGTAGATCTGTAGGTGTAGATCTGATATGATATTTACCTTTACTCCTCACACTCACACACTACTTATACTCAGAAATAATTCATTATAAATTCTTTCTTGTCCCACACCTCACTCAAGGATCTTCTTTCATTTCCACGCACTCACTCCCTTAACCTCATCACTCCTTGTTATCTTTTTATATCTTGATGTTAGGATGAAGTCACACATCTCTTTGATAAGAGACGTCTCTTTTTGTTTATGCAATTCGCTCTAACTAGTTGATACTGTTTAGGAATAATTATTGTTATTTTATAGTTTATTTATTCTCAATCTTTATAGGCGAATATCCTATTGCCTTATGGTTGCAACCTTCATACTTTAATTGTCTTCGTATACCAGTGATTGCTATCTTCATTATCGTTGGCTTCATCTCTTAATCTTTTCCGGCTTATCATAATCTTAATCGCTCTTTATTGCTACCTTAATGAAATTTACTGACTCTTATAATTCAGAACGATAGAGAGAATATTAGCTTCCGCCCCTTCTAATATGAGACCTTTGATGCTTGCACAAGTAGCAATAATTCGTCCACTTATGATGCGGCTTATATAAGGCGACTCAACTATTATCGGCTCTTCCAATTAAATAGACCCCAATATGTTATGTGATTCTCTTTATTGTGAGTCAAGGCAAGTCTTGTTGATCGCTGACCAATCCATGTCAGGATGTCACGACAATTACAATGGATACAAGAGTCCGATAGCATTTGACGATGCTTTAACCTAATCTTGTTCCATGTAATCACCACGTTGGAGCTTATACTAGTTTCCTTGTATGGTTGCGATACCTCCCTGGACGTAATGTCTTACTATGGTAATTCTTTATAATTCTCGACACTATTACCACGTCCTCCTGTCCAGCTAGTGTATTCTTCTTACAAGCTTACAAGAATCTTTGTCATCAATAGAATCGTGCTATTACATACTTTGTTTATTTTTATCACTGCCTTCACTTATTTAATTAATTTGAGTTTGACTTTCCCATGATGCCATGTGTTATTTTTATAGAGGAATAGTCATCAATATCATCCTAAGTCTTCAACCACGATTGATACTGTTGTGCAAAACATTTGATTGACCAATATCCAATCACCCATACGAATAATTAATTATTGATCAAATGCAATCGATCAATAATGACTTCTTACAGTGTAAATCAAACTCTAAAGGATTGGGGACGTTACATCTTCATTCTTCCACAAATGGATCTCTTTATTTGCTGATGTATATAATGATCTATTACATTCTCTTAATTTGATATCAATGACAATTTCCAACAAAGAGGGGGAAGAGGTCGTACGACAAAGTGAAGAGGGAGAAGAGGTCGTACGACAAAGTGAGGAGAAGAGCAAGAAGGCCGTATGCTTCAGAGACTGGGAAAAAGCTGAGGGCGTACGGAGGCAAGATGAAACATCTGTACGAGGCAGTGGAGGAAGGAGAAAGAGCACTGCAAAAAGAAAGAAGATAGTTGTATGACCCCATGATGGCTTAGCCGTACGAAGGAGGTACAAGATATTAGCCATATGAACAAGAGAATTCATTACCGTACGAGTGCAAGGTAGAAACGTAGAACAAAGTTTACAGAGGTTCGTACGAGCCAAGCCATCTGCCGTATGATGTGAAGAGAGGAAGGCGATACGGGTGCAAGAAGAGGAGGTCGTACGTATCAAGGAGAAAGCCGTACACACCAAGCAAATAAAGATCGTACCAAGTATCAAAGTTTGTAAAAGGTGCTGCCCCCAAACCCTTGCGAGGGGCGCTGCCCCTCGACCTTGCTGGGGGCGCTACCCCCAGACCCCCTCGCAAGGGGCACTGCCCCTTGACCCCGCTAGGGACATTTCCCCCAGATCCCCACCCGATCTATTGGAATCGCCAAATTGAAGTGCAACCAGGCATCATAGTACAGTCATAGGAGCAGTTGGCTACCGAGCAGATGAAAGTTGCAGCTCTCAAGGAGAAATTGGTAGAGATGCAGTATTTGGTGAGAGACAATCAGTTGGCAGAGAAGGATTAGCTATTGGTAGAAAAAGATACACAGAGGGTTGATGTGTAGCGACCTTCGATCGAGAGGGAGAGTCAGCCAGAGGGAAAAGATAAGGAATTGGCTAGCACCAAGCAGGAACTCGAGTTGGCATTTTTGGTTTTCAGTCGTGTGGAAGATGACTACTTTGTGGGGGGGATGATGTAGTTGGCTGAGAGTGTACTTGGTCGGCCATGAGTCGATGTAGTCGGCTGTTAGTGTACTTGGTCGGCTGTGAGCCATAAGTAAATAAGACTTTAGTTAATATTAATAATCCATGTAATTATGTTATGTCCGTATCATGTTAGTTAGTTGTCTCGGGAATTAAGTTCCTGACGAAGTAATTAGTTCAAATGAAGGGACGCAACGGTTGGTACCTCAACCACCACTAGCGTACTATATGTACTCGAGTCATGTAGTCGGGAAACATGACGGTTCTACTATGCTATGCTATGTTCTGTCTGGAGACATTATGATGTAAGTGCCGAACATTGAATAAAGCAATACATCTATTATCTGTGTAATTGCCATGTGATTATTATATGCTGTCAATGTTATTTTATATTTCCGTTTACTCTTTACATCATTGTACTTGTAGTGAGTAAACACAGTATGGGGGAGGTGAGAGCACACGGTGTAAGGATTACAATTATTATAATTGAAAATAAGTTTCTGAAAGTAACAACCGCTTATTCAGTGGTGTAAGCTAAGCACATCCACTTCGTAGTGGGAAAGCTAATACAATTATGAAATGTAAAACAAGATCTTCCACTTTTCAGTGGTGAGCGAATGCCAAAGCCACTTATTCATTGGGGTGAGTGCAAAGCTACTTATGCAGTGGATAGAACAAGAGCCACTTATGTAGTGGGGTAAGTACCAAAAGGTAACAAGAGCAAGATCATTGGTGGTAGTACCACTCAGTGAACATACATGGTTAGCTCTTACAATTCATTCCAAATCAGCTACATAACTGCTGTTACAAATATAAATATGATGTGAAGATGAACTAAGCACCCGCAATGAACCCCAACTTAGGAAACCCAACACCCAACAATGTAATAACAATTATACGTCAAGGGAATGGCAATTAGGTGACTGGTACAGGTCTCCAACTTCGCTGCAGCAGTCTGGACAGTGAAGCAATGACTCAGAAATCTTCACCAATTAATCCACCAGTGTACCCAATGGTCAATGTAGGCTTGGAGCAATGTTTCCAGCTTCTCTAATCAATTTAACACCTCTTATGATCGAATAATGACGGTCTAATAATGACTGAACAGCAGCTACAGGTCTGTCACAACTCAAAAAACTCCAAAAAAACCTTCAATAACTTTGCAAACAAACACCATCAAATGCAGTTAAATTGATATACCCAAAATTGAAAACTTCAATCAGCACCAATGGTGATTCCTAGATGGAATCACACCAGTCTAGCTAGGGAATATCTCTCAATTCCAAAACTAGAAAAATCCATGAGGGGTTTTGTCCTCAAAGATTTGGAGAATCTAGAGCCAATCCGACAGCATAACAATATCATTCTTCAACATAATAACAATGAGCCCCCAACACCTCCTTTTATAGCTTTTTTGTTACTTTTCTGAAAATGCATTTTTTGCTTTTTCATTGCTTTAAAAAAAAAACGATTTTTGTTTTTTTTGCTGCTTTTTTAAAACACTTTTTACTTTTTCGTTACTTTTTCGAAAAAACATTTCTTCGATTTTCCAAAAAACGCTTTTTTGCTTTCTTCTTGTTTTTTTCTTCCGAAAAAACACTTTTGCTTTAAATAATTCATCATATGCAAACATTTAATCACCTTTTCCATCAAATTCCCTTTGAAATAGAATAAAACCTTTTCATGTGCAAGACCCCCTTATTTCTCCTAGGCTTCCAATTTTGACTATGCCAATATGATGTTGAGGTATTTGGTGAATGAGAAAAGTCAGTTTGGTGACTTGCTATAAATCATAGTTATGAGACTCAGACTCGGCTAGGGTAACTCCACTCGGGACTTGGGACTCGGCGCAGACTCGGCAAAATGAAAAAACCCTAGAAATTTAGAGATTTTCGAGGATTTAAAACTTGTTTCCAACATCTTTTATTGAATAAACCTAAAGACACAATAACATCATTAAATAGAAGCAAATTGGATCACATACACAAGTATACATCGATCACATAAGTATAAAGTACACAAATTGTATTAAAGGAAATAGCACGCTAAGATATATAAATGTAGTCAAATGTATACAAAACTCATGGAATATGAAATCCATGACATCAAATTTTCCATACAAATATGAAACATCAAAACAATAGTTACAAGTCTATGGCATAGTGGAGCCACCATCCTTCTTAAGGCGTCTTAAGGGTTCTGGATGATGTAGCAGCTGCAACCATAGTCTCTTCCTGTGTCTCCATGCCACTCTCGCCAACACCCGTTGTGTCTCCTCGTGCTCTAGCCTCCTCCTCAGCCATGGCTACAACCTTGGCCTCTCTATCTGCCTGGTCCACCCAATCAAGGTCCTCGTCACTAAAGACTGCATTTGTAGCCTTAGTGATCCACTAAGACTGTGGATCAACCTTCTCTAGCTTGATCGGGGTGGAGTATTGGTAACAAATCTTCCTGTATCTGAGCCGAAGGTTGTAATGAACATATACCAAATCATTCATCCTCTCCACTGACAGTCTATTGCGCTTCTTGGAGTGTGAGTGCTCAAACATACTCCAATTGTGGTCACAACTAGATGAACTGCCTAGCTGGCTCAATATATGAATGGCAATATTTTGAAGGTTCGGTGTATCAGAACCAAACATACACTACCATCTATTTGAGATGAGAAAAAGAAAGAAAATCAATCTCATTTCCAACTTGAATTTTCAAGTTTCAAGTTTCAAGTTTCAAGTTCAACATTTAAATATATTTTTACTTGGCTATAATGTCGTCCTACTCTCTTTGCACAATTGACGTGCAAAGAGGTCTCCTTGTGCTTTAGTGAAGGCATCTATCTCGTGCACTATCTATGTAGTAACAACAGCAACATCCGTTTTATTGTCGAGTAGAGCCACTAAGAATCTCTTTATTTGCACGGAAATCACAACTGAATTGGAAGGCCAGATTTAGGAAACATGCAGCTGCATGAAGGGGCCTATGAAGTTGGTGGTGCCATCTCCTACCAATGATCTCCCAAATGGGACGATACTTCTCCTCAACTCCACCATAGATGGATCTAATGGCCTCTTTGGCCCTATCTATGCCCTCATATATGTAGCCCATTGCCGGCTTCTCCCCATCAACAACTCTTAGGAGAACTAACAAGGGCTCGATAAACTGCAAAGTGCAAACATTAACTTAAGTGTGAACAAAAATAAACAAATAAAAGTAAAATATGAATAAAAATTAAAACATAATGAAGAATTAAATTTTAACTTCACAATCTCCTCTATTGGTGCCCAAAACCTTGGCTCATCAAAAATGCAATTAGTCAATCAATCGCTACAGTGGTCGTAGCATAGGATGAGGAAGACCACTCCTCACCAAAAAACATGCACCTTAAAGATGCCTTTGACTGAATCAAGGATTGCAATGTGATAAAATATGTGGCAAACCTAGTGATGCCAGGACGAGCCAACTCACTCAACCTCGTGTATTGCCTCATTAGGCTAAGGACCCATGTGTGATTGTATACAAATTTGCAAATGTTTTTTGCCACATCCACACATGTTTTGATCCATGGGAGCTTGCCAAGATTATAATGTCCCCATTTTAGCCATGCGCTCTTTTGTGACTGATAGCTTATCTCCGAAAATTCGTAGGCTGATCAGAGCTGCAAATTAGGGTTTCCTTTTTTATAGGAAGTTTTTGATGCATTTTTGAGGATCTGCATGTAAGAGTTTCTAATGCATGTTTGGTGGAGCTTTTTGGGTTTTGGGAGAGCTTCAAAATTGTGTAACATGCATCTCCATCTAACAACCTTTCCCGACACTTACTATTTTTAATAAGTCACGTTGGCTGCCCGGTTTGTGCTCCCCCTGTCGTCCCCTCGTTGCCCCCAAACTTAGGCTCCCTGCCCCCGAAACCCATCCCCTGTCGTCCCCTTGTCCCCGTCCCCAAAACTCGGTGTTGAAGAGCACAAAGATTTACTGAGAGGGGATGGGGGGGGGTAAGGGGGGGTTGAATCAGTAAATCAACACAAACTTTCAATTTTATTCTTTTTGAAACTTATTACAATCAACTTTTGATATGAACCAATTTCCACAAGTTGACACAACTTTACTGAAATGATTTTTTACAAAGTAGGCACCAACCTACAGATTTACAACAAGATGAATTAGTAGAATGTAGCCTACAAGGAACACCTAGAACTTTACAAATTTAGTAGGCTCCTACCTACAAGGAGCACCAACCCCTAGTGCAAGGCACCAAACCTTGTCTTGATGGATGTATGACAGCCTTCAATCTGATTTGGACATTCCCAACTCTCCAATCTGCTCTACGTGATAAATGATATCACCCTAAGCCCACACAAGGAGATGGGTCCTTAGACTGAACTGCTATCCTATAACAACCACACACCCAAACTTGAAATGAATGTCGAATATATATGTTGATCAAAGCATGCATCCCTTGGAGAGAGAGCACAACTCTTTGTCTAATTGCACCTCTTCATTTATGTATTAGTCTTTAATTTCTCTTCAGATCTTTAAAAACTTAAGATTAATTTTAATTGGCAGTCGCACCAAAAAGCATGTCCCTTGATAAAAGTGATGATATCTAAAGAAGCACGTCCTTTAAACTGAAGCATCGCCTTGATTGTGTAGACTGCGTTTCATGAGAAGACATAACTCCTTTCTTTTTTTTTTTAAAAGAAAAGAATATCATAAGAGATATTACTCAAGCGACGCATCTCTTGCTGAAGCAACACGCGTATGAGTCTAACCCGTGTTAGTTTGGTTTTTATTAAACAATCGATTTAGGATTTTGTTAACACGTCTTGAGCATGAACCGATATTATGTTGCCTTGTGTTTAGTCAACCCATCTTTTAAACTATCGAATCTAGAACTCAGATCTTCTGACTTCGATTTAGAAAAGTTAATACGACTTTGCACAGAAATACGTTGCAAATTGTAGGCTTTTCATATTGAGTAGTTTTTGAACAAAATCTGATCTGCAAGTGTTATGAGAAGGCTTTCAATCTGTAGCTATTTGTTTCAGATTGTGACCTGTAGATGATATTCATCAGATTTCGATCTGTAGGATTTATTGCTTCAATTTCGACTTGTTGATTAGATCATACTCATGCGATCTGACTTGCTCTATACGTATGTCGATCTGTAGATGATTGATTCATACCAACTTGCACTGTAAATGATAGTGATTTTTCTCCGTAGAGATTTTACTCCATTAAGCCCAACAAAGAGTTATTTAACTTCAATAGTATGCTCTCCATTGTACATTCTGTCAATCTTCTCCTTCAGATGTGCCACCTTGGTAAGGTTAAAAAGCTTCTCCGATGTCTCCTGAGTTTCTCTTTGTTGTGAGTAGTCCAATTTAATTCCTTCATATTCTCATATTTTATGGTCATTGATTTACAGCGGAATTCATCCTTCAATAAGTCATGTAAATGTGTCTTACGGATATCTCTACGCTCTTCCATTCATCAATTGTGTTAATTAGATTTGTCTCTGCCATTGAAAGGCTTTCAGCCGAAAGCTTCAGATAGATCCCATCGAAGATTTTGATCAGAATTGTTATCACCTATTCTTTTATCTTCAACCTGATCTCCATAATCTTTATTCCATTATTAATCTACAATTTTGATCGGCTGATTAAGTTTCTTCTCGACATCAATGACAAATTTTCTAATAGGTGGAACTATGGTTTTCAAGCAAAGTGTTTGACAAAATTCCTAAGAGGGCAAAACAGAAAATTAAGGCCAAATTTGTTAGGGTCTCTACATATTTAAAAGATTAATTTATATCATAAAGTGGCACCAACTTAAAGGAGTTATAAGGCGGGAAATCAAATTAAATAAAACAAAATTTAAATGCCATCTTGGGCATGGGAAATTGGAGGGAAGATATAAAAGCCATTTTGTGAGCTCTTTTGCACATTTATGTTTTGGAAATTTTTTATAAGGGTTTGCTGGTTGGACTAGAAAGTCTCGGCTTCTTGAGGATTGAAACCCTTATGAGGAACAATAGCTACAGGAGTGAAAGATCTCCCAAGGTTGCTTACTGATAGTTCCATTCAGGGGTTATGCATTGCACATTATTGATTGCATGAAAGCTTCAAAATTTGGGGATTGAAGGTTTTATCAGGAATCTGAAAATATACTGATTATAATTTCCAGAGTAAGGTATTTACAAAGGTTTGTGAAGAATTATTAGAGTTGATCTTTTGTATGAAGTTGCCAGGTGAGGCAAGGATGTGAAAGATTGAAATATGTTCCTAATTGTATTTATTATTGTCCAGTATTGCGGCGGCTATTGTTGGAAAGTGGCAGATTTCTTGGGATCAGATTTAGTGAAAAGTGGCAGAGATCATTCATATTGCATGAGGCTGAGTACTTTCCCTTGGTCGTGATTACATTTGCAGCCGTGAGAAGGAAGTGTGTGCGCTGAGTATGAAGGGTGTTGTGGGATATTAAACCCGTATGAATTGACATACAACTCCTGCAACACCTTTTAGTGGTGGCGCGTGGGGTTTAGCAGCTGGTCATAGGTCTCGGGAGTGGCATCTAGCTTGACAGACAGCCAAGGAGAAGTCGTGGTCACTTTAGAAGGAATGACGTTTGGTTTTGCAGAGCTATGTGCTATCCATGTATATTCTTGAAGACTCTAAGTGGCACCCTGTGCATTCCTTAAGAGTTAAAAGAGTTGCTATTGGTAAACCTGTAGCACTTTGATCAATGAAGGTCATCTTTCCAGGTCTGCATATGCAATAAATATATTTGAATTGTTAGACTGTAATTTTTAGGAGTAGTATGTTGTTTCAGATTGAATGAAATTTCTGTCTATGGACATATTGTATTCTCTTTCCTATTGCTTTGAATATAATATTCATTACCATTATATGTGCAAACAACATTATGTACTGTGCTTTGAGGGGAAGTCTTGAAACCATAAATATGCCAATAGTTTAGTAAAGTGTCTCATATGTCAAACTAAGAAAAATCGCAAAAGATTTGTTCCAACTGTGATGGGACATTACAAGTAACAACTGATTGGTGCTTGAACACTCATCCAACACTAAAGCTGGTTGGCCAAACTTGTCATCCCCTTCATTTGAAGCCATAAATCAATCCTGTTAAGAGGCTGAAGGGACTGAAAATGCATAGTTCTGTAGTTGTTCAAGTCTGAATTCAACATCAGATAGTTTGATTTTTTCAAAATTCATCACCCTAGAAGATGAACATTTGCTGCAACACTGAAAATCCTTAGCCAAAATGAAATCTCTGATCATTCCTTAGCCAAAATGAAATTTTTGATCATTCATGTGCAAGACCCTCTTATTCCTCCTAGGTATCCAAATGGGGAATTAAAATTCCTTTTCAAAAAGATATCACACAAGATTAAAAATAATATTTTAACTTAAATAAATAATTTAATTATTCCACACCAAGTTGTAGAAAATCCCAAAACACATCGAAATCCAAATAAAAAGTGAACTTTATAATTAAAATTTTGGAAAGTTTCTAGGAGGGTTATAAAAGAGGGTTGAGGGGTCTCATTTGAGCAGATTGAATATTTTGGTTATTGTTTATTTCTCTTGGAGATTTGTGCCTGTGGCCAGATTTCTCATCGAAGGGACGAAAAACCCAACGGTCTTCCTGACGGAGAAATATTCAGAAGGCAATGCGATTCCAGCCAGGGGTCGACAATGTGTTGAAGATTTAGTGAACAGGGACGAAAACCCTCGTTTCAGATTTAGAGATGGATCCAGACAGGGTTCATATTTGTGTTTAAAGATTTTCACAAGTAAGAGGAGGGCGAAATTTGTGAAGTCTCTCTAGAGACAAATTTCAGTGTATTGATAGGGAAGTGTTCACATTTGGAGCAAATTGTTTATCATCAGGTTTACAAGTTTCCCAAGTGTGAGATACAAATTTATTAAATTTGTAGGCAAATTATAAAATTGTTATTTGTGGTGTGTGCACTGGTGAAAAATCAAAAAATATAGTGTAGTGTGTGCAAGGGCAGAAAGTGAATGTGATAAAAAATAATTAATATTGTGGTACCAGCTGAGAAACTAGTCCCAACCGTACCATTCTAACTCTCCCTAACAGCCGTACAACTTCATTTAAGAAAAATGATCAATGCTTTTGGTAAGGCATAAAGCCTCGCTACTATCTAGTGTAGCCTTAAAAGGCTGGTGAAATTTAATGCAGCAGTCAAAAGACAGTCAAAGGGGGTGTTTATTGTCCTTAAAGGACTGCCATACCATGTACTCAAGCTGCCATACACTTTCAAAGACGAACATACTTGTTTGGAGGGTGTGGTACAACTAAAGGAGGGTAAAATGAATGCTGATTGGATTGAAAAATCAGAGGTCAGCCATTCAAAATTAATATTAATTAATATATTATAGTGATATCAGGGAATTTCTGATGTATTAGTTTATATCAGCAATCTACACAATTATTGCATGATTTTTGGTGCTTATGATATTAAAAAAAATAGTAAAGAAAATTGTTATCAGCAGCTGGGAATTTGAGAAAATTAATGTCGTGATAACTGATATGATATTATGTCAAATCAAGATTGCATGCAAATTGTTTGACAAAATGTCCTTATGAAATCTATGATTCTTGGCATGATTTTATGATGAATTTATGATCTAGAATTTTAGTTGCAGCAGTCTAAGTATTTGCATTCAAGAATACTTCATATTTGAGTTTATGCAGAGTTTGACAAAATGCCAGCCAGTTAAAAGTCAAAGTTATTGCAAACTTGGAACAAAATTATTTGGTGGGGTCATTACAGTGGTATTAGAGCTAAATTTCCTGGCAGCCTGTTGGTGTTTGAACTTTTATTGCAGAGTTTCAGCTGTTGCATGTCGGTTTTTGGTGGCAAAATTATGGATGACAAAATGAACTCTTTGTTGAAATCAATGAGACAAACTCAGGCCAAGATTGAAAAGAGGATGAAAATCATGGAGTCACATAGTAAAAATGATGTGGGAGACAAAATTTATACAACAGGTATGGATCTTGAGTTTGTACATTAGTCAAAGGAGTTTTTGCTAGATATGTTGGAGGTAGTGGAGTATGGTTTGTCTATGATAGATCAATCTAATTTTAAGAAATTGCACTGGGCAATGGAGCCATCAATGACTTCCTTGATTAAGCCAAAATTTATGAGACATCCAAATAGAGAGGTAAGAATTGTTGTTACTCATTCCCTTAATGAAATTATAAGGATCACAACTCCTAAAGTGCCCTACAATGAGGAAAAATTGAGGGAGATACTACAATTGATTATTGGAAGCTTTCATGGGATGGATGATACCAAAAACCTTTCTTTTGGTAAGAGGGTTAAGATTTTAGAGTTATTAAAGAGAGCATTGAGAAAAATAAAAGAAAGAAGAATTCCATCCTTGTGATTTGCAGCCTATAGGTGATCCTAAGAAGAGAAAAAATCAATTGAGGAGAGAACAACATTGATTCACTTGCCTAGAAGTTTGGACACCTAGTCATATATGTGGGGACCCTAAAGAAGAGGAAGCCATGCTCACAAGTTCACTTCAACAGAATGATGATGTGGACAAAGAAGATGAAGCCATACTCACAAGTTCACTTAAGTAGAATGATGATGTGGACAAAGAAGAATCAATTCATGCAGGGCACATGAGTTTTCATGATAACAATGAGGTTGAAGGGTATGTTGTTATGGAGTTTTCCAAACCAACATTGATTGATCAGCCACATGAAGGTATGGATTCTTTTGATGATCTATTATTTGAGCATAGCATTGTCTCACCATCTCTACATAGTAGTTGCAAGGAATCAAATTGTGAGTTGGGTGACTTTGAAGCTATGTTACACCGGTGTCGGGGATGGGGGGACAAAGGAGCCTCAGTTTGGAGACGGCGACGGGGGCGTGGGGGAGGGAGAGGGGGGGGCTATATATACTATATACTATACACATGGTACTTAAAATGCTAGTTATGAAAAGATGTATAAGTATAACAATATAAGACTATTAAGAAGTAAAATAGCAATATTCAAAATTGCAAATTTAGTAAACACTGTAAGTGGCTAAATATCCTTAACGTAGTCGTAGTCGGTTGTAGTCGGCCATAGTCGGCCAAATTAGTATAATGCAATAAAACTATAGTCTTGGTGGGAATAATTGGTGGCATGTACTTTCGGGTAATTAAGTCCCGATTAGTTGTAGAGGGTTGTTATGGAACGTCACGACGGTTGGTTACTCAACCAACCGCCGAATGTTATATGTACTCAGTTTTGTAGTCGGGAGGGGGGCACTACTGTTGTCGTTATGATTATGATTCCATGATTGATAGCACAGATATACTTGAGATTGTACATGGTGATATTTACTGGATATGAATACAAACATCTTATGATTCTAGCATATGGTATTGTTTTGTTCTGTATGTTACATATAGTTCCGTTTACTTCCTGTGTACATGGTTTGTTAATATAAACACCCTGGAAGAGGTAAACATTTGGCGCCGTTGCCTAAGCGGACCAGGGAAGCACTCGGTGTAATGGCAGCGTAATGGGCCGACCAACATACGAACCCATAGTAACGAATGAAGAAAGAGAGGATGATTTGACACGAGATTTGACAAATCTCTGGAACATATCCCTACGAGACCACATACGAAGGCAAGCCCTCCGACGAGAAGTCCCTGAGGCAGTTATTTGGGATCGCCTCGAAGTAAACGACGAGGTTGATCACCTCCTCCATTGCATGCCAAGATTGTTGGCCCGTCATTCCATCATCCTACAAGAACTTCGGGCGGAGGAGGAACAAGAACCCCGAAGGCAGCAAATCTTGCAGCGGTACGAGGAACGAACCAAACAGGGGGAGGAAGAAAGGGACACTAGTCAGAGACATACCCTTGGCAACTAGCAATGATCGCGTGAAAGACTTGTAAATGCCCGTACGACCGAACAAAGACAAGAACCGAGTACCAGTCAGGCACGAAGAGGAGGACGAAAGAATTCGGCGATCATTAAGAATACAAGAGCAAGAAAACCGGCGGTGGAGATTTAGTAAATCACATTAGCACCCTGAGGATGAGAAGCACGAGGAACCATTCGGCACCCCATACGTAGAAAAACACAAAAACCAAGAAAATGAGGAAGACTTGAGCGGTGAACTTGAAAACAGTATCCAACGCTTTTGGGAGTTGTCCATATCGGACGACGATGAAGGGTTAAGGACAGGGAGATCTGAGCCCAAGACCCCTTGGCAGAGGGAGCACCGGAGTGGGACCCAGGAAACCCAAGGTGTAGAGGACGTTGACAGGGGACATAAGGGTGACTCGGATGTGCCCGAGAGTGCAAGTGATGCACCAGAATGTACCAAAACCAGTCCAGTCAGGTGCAATACACGGGTAGGACAGTGGGGCAGGATGGTGACTCCAGAACGGCAAAAGTTGCCGAAGTTTACGGGGAATGGGTCAGAGGATCCAGTACGACACTATAAAACGTGCGAGACAATTTGGACAGCGAGCGGAGAAGACGACCAGGATAACTGGTTGAAAGCATTCCCGGGGACACTCCGAGACAGTGCCATTGACTTGTAGTCGGAGTTGGACCGAACACAAAAAGCTTCATGGAGGGTGTTGAAACAGGCATTTCAAGACGAATTTAAACTGTTGAGGGACGACAGTGAAATTGTGGCCGAGATCTACAACACCAAACAAGGAAAAAACGAAAGCGTACGAACTTACAACCGGAAATTAAAAGACCTGCTGGGGAAACTAGAATCACAGTCAGCAGATGGTTTAAAGAAGAGATGGTTTATCGAAGGGCTGCTTCCCTCGTTACGTAAGAACATGAAGGTAGTACCTCCATCCTCGTACACAGAAGCATACAACCGTGCGATGGATATTGAAAGTGAGAACAAGACATCCTCTAGAGGGAAGAAACATGATGATAAAGAAAGCGCGGGGGAAAGCGAGGATGAATCAAAAACTGTACAAGCACTCCGTCGCGACATGCTAAGGATGATGAAGGAACTGAAAGCAGACAAGGAAGGGTCAAAAGACCCAACCGAACTATGGTGTACGAAATGTAAAATGGAAGGCCATACAAAAGCAAACTGCCCAAAGAAGATGTTCTGTGACATCTGCCAAGTTATGGGACACTTGGTCAAAGAATGCCCGTACAATTTGAAAACACGGAGTGCGCAAGTGTTCTTCACACAAGGGGAACAATCCACTCCCCCGACCACTCCACCGAAGTATCAGAATAACAACGCATCCCTCGGTGGCTATCACAACAACCGAAGAAACACCACACCAAGAAGCAAAATCCAATATGACAGCAAAGGTCGACCCATGATCCAATGTCGGAGATGTAGCGAATGGGGCCACTTTGCCAGGGAATGCCAGAGCAGCCAAGGCGCCGGAGGGAAGCTGTGCAAGTGGTGCGGTCTGGGCGATCATGAAGACACTGACTATCCCAAACAGAAAGGTGTCAACATATTGGAGGTAGCTGATGAAGAAGTTCTAGCACTTACAAGGACGCAGACAAAAAAAGCTAACTACTCGGACCCTCGTACGAAGAAAGAACGACTCTGAGAAGCCAGGGCAAAAGTAGAAGAAGCAATGGCAAATGAACGAAGAACTACCAAAGCGACAAGTACGTCGTTGCAATCAGAGTTGGAAAAGAACATCCTACGGCAAGTACTGCACACAACTATACCAGTCAAGTTAACAGACCTTCTGCAAACCATGCCGCAACTAAGAGTAGCACTCAGAAATATCATGACAGACAACACACAAATGGGTCCGATTGAAGACACCATAGAACTGATAGGAGCAACCACTGATCCAACGCTACTCGCAATAAGCGGCGGGAGGAAACCGGCCGTTGTACAGATGGAAATCCTAGGGATGAAACTCTCTAATACCATCGTCGACGGAGGATCGGGAGTTAATGTACTACCCGAGGACACATGGAAGAGCCTCGGGAAACCCACACTCTGGCCATCGACATTTCAACTGGTGGGTGCCGATCAACATAATATCAAACCAATCGGTACGCTGATGGCACAAAAAGTGGTGATAGGTACGCAACAATTTCTATTGAATTTTGTCGTCATCCCACTAGAGAGAAAAGCGTACGATGCATTACTCGGACGCGGATGGCTAATTGCCGCCAAGGCAAACCATAATTCGAAGAAGAATACTCTCTCCATCGAGAGCCATGGGAAGAAGTATATCATCGACTTGAAAAATCAGGCGGTTAGTGAGGACTTGGTGTCTTCAGAATTTGACGAGGGATCAGATGGCGATGAAGAAAGGGGAACCATGGAGCCAAACGAGGAAGGCGTTCTAGAAATTGGAAGTTGTTCAAAAGATGAAACCAGTTCACTGAACGGGTTATTTCACTGGCAGATGGAAGATTATGAAGTCTTCCACCCAGATTGCAACATGCTGCAGATCAAAGAAGGAGGAGAAGGCGAAGATAAGAGCCCCGCCAGTGAGGCATTCTCGCCAGAGTATGGCGACTATAAGGAAGGCATTGCAGAGTTAGATGAGACGCCAGCCCATAAGCTTGAACAAGATAAACCCATCAAGTACGAGGAACCGACAATCAAAAGAGTGAATCTGGGAGAACAAGAGAAGCCTAGGGAGATCCTCGTCGGTGATGACTGGGACCCAGTACTAAAGGCGGCGACATTCAAAATATTCAGAGTACAAGGACACCTTCGCCTGGACGTACAAAGATTTGAAAGGAGTACCGCCAGAACTGTGCGTACATTGGATTCCTCTTGTACCAGGAGCCCAACCCGTACGGAAGAGACCTTATAGAATGAATAAGAACTATGTCGCAAAAGTACAAGAGGAGATCGAGAAGATGTTGGAGGCTGGCATCATTTTCAAAGTAAATGTCAGCGAATGGGTGTCACCGATCGTCATTTCCTTAAAGAAAGAATCAGAGCAAATCCGAATGTGTCGACTTCTGATGTTTGAACGCAGTGACGGTCAAGGACCCGTTTCCAATGCCCTTCACCGGTACCATCTTAGAGGAAGTTGTTGGGCATGAAATGTACTTGTTCTTAGACGGGTTTTTCGGATATAACCAAATTTGTATTGCCGAAGAAGACAAGTTAAAGACAACTTTTGTGGTCGAAGATGGAGTATACGCGTACCACCGGATGCCATTTGGGTTGTGTAACGCACCGGCCACATTCCAAAGGATAATTCTGCACATATTTGACAAGATGTCGGTGGGCAACTTCAGAGTATTTCTAGACGATTAGTCTATTTTTAGTGACAAGGAAAAACATCTCAAAGCCCTTGGAGAATGCATGGAAAGATGCCGAGCAACACGTCTAGCATTGAACCCGAAGAAATGCAGGTTCATGGTACCGTAGGGGAAGTTGCTAGCCATATTGTATGCAAAGTAGGGCTAAAGACCGATCTTGACAAAATAAGGGTCATCGTACATATGGAGGCTCCAAAAAATGTCACGGGAGTGAAATCCTTCCTCGGCCATGTCGGGTACTATCGGAGGTTCATTAAGAATTTTGCACAAGTATCATACTCACTGGACTTATTGACAAGGAAGGGACAACCTTTCCTATGGACGGAAGAACAAGAAAAAGCATTCAAGGAACTAAAGGATCGGCTAATCAGTTCACCCATCTTGGTGTACCCGGATTGGGACAAAGAATTCCATGTACATGTGGATGCCTCAAACTTTGCCATAGGAGTAACACTCGCACAAGTTGGAGCACATGGGTTGGACCAACCAGTATTCTTTGGTAGTCGGCTACTCTCGAAGGCAGAGAAGAACTACAGTACGACCGAGCGAGAAGCACTGGGGATGGTGTACTCCGTACAAAAATTTAGGCACTACTTGCTAGCAACGCCATTCACCTTCTACGTGGACCATCAAGCTCTAATGTATCTCGTGAACAAGCCTATAATCCAAGGTAGAGTGAGTAGGTGGTTGCTATTACTTCATGAGTTCACATTCACTATCATAGTACGGCCAGGGAAGAGTCACGTGATTGCCAACCAATTGTCAAGAATACGGTCAGGTGAACCTGCGGAAGGAGGCATGAATGAAGATTTTCCCAATTCACACCTGTTTCAGATTGCAATACTTCCGTCATGGTATGAAAAGATCGGAGAGTACTTGTCCACCTCCTCGTTCCCCAAGGAAATGACACCAGCAGAGAGGAGAAAGCTCATACAAAAAAGCAAAACCTTCTAGCTAATTAATGGCTTGCTATAAAAAATGGGGTCCAACCAGATCCTCCGAAGATGTGTTATAGAAGAAGAAATACCAGGGGTACTGAAGGAGGCACAAGAGGGTTTGGCTGGCGGGCATATGGGACCAGATGCCACGGTGAGAAAAATTCTTCTGGCAGGACTATGGTGGCCGACGATGCACACAGACGCATGAGAGTGGGTGATAGGATGTGATACCTGCCAAAGAGTAGGAAAACCTCTGAAGCGAGACTGTATGCCACTCTATTAATCCCAGCCTCAGGAATTGTTCGAGCGATGGGGACTGGACTTTATCGGACCATTGAAAGTGAGTCACCTACACCGGTGTCGATACATCGTGGTGGCGACAAAATGTCTCACGAAGCGGGCTGAAGCACGAGCATTGCTAGATAACACAGCCCAGAGCACAGCTAGATTCATCTACGAACAGATAGTGACACGGTATGGGATCCCTATCCAAATTACAAGTGATCGAGGAGGACACTTTGTGAATCACTTCATCCGACTGATGACAACAGAGTTTCAGATATTCCACAACCTATCTAGCCCATACTACCCACGAGCCAACGGCCAAGCAGAATCAACGAATAAGGTATTAGTGGCAATTATTCACAAGTCTTGTGGTATAGAGGAAGCCGATTGGGAGGAGAGGTTACTGGCCGTTCTGTGGGCATACCGTACGACATACAAAGTAACAACAGGACACACACCCTTCCAGCTGATGTACGGCCAAGAAGCAGTAGTACCAATGGAATACATGGTACCCAGCCTGCGGATAGCCATCGAGAAACGGTTAGGAGATACGGAGAGTTTGAAAGAACGGTTGTACAAACTCAACAAACTAGATGAGCGGAGAGTGATGGCACAATGGGTCACAGAAAATATGCAACGGAGAAGGAAACATTGGCACGACAAACACCTCCGACGGATGAACTTCCGACCAGGACAATTAGTTTTAAAATATAATGGCCGTAACGAGATCAAACCTGGAAAGTTCAGAGTAAGGTGGTTAGGACCGTTCAAAATCAAGGAGATATGCGACAATGGATCTATAAAAATCGAGAATTTGGATGGATGACCCCTACCAAGTGCAATCAACGGATCTAAGTTAAAGATATATCAAGAGAGAAAAGAGAAGGAACACGTCATAGCAATCAACATGCTAGGATACACCACTAAGGAAGATTGGCCTGTGTAGATAGAGGCACCTAGAGAACAAGACTGGGGTTTGGGAGGCCTTGGATACGCAGGAGAAGAAATCTGGGTAGGCAGAAGCCAAATAATGGAAGAGAGATTGGTAGAAAAAAGAGTGGAAGGAAGTGCAGTGCCACGAATAAATAAACACCTAACCAATGCAGTGTTCGGGACACCTGCGCTATGGAAACGAATGGGCGGGCACTGGAGCTATGTCGCACCATACGAAGGCATACGGAAAGGATATCTCAACAAAGAAATAGATAAAGAGGCACAAAAGGAGAAGGAAGAAGAGTTGACAAGAGAACCCAAACTTGAAGAAAATGACGAAGAAAGGGAAGATTGGGACGATGACCAATGGGAAGAATACTTCGAAAAAATGGCCCCTTGCCTCAAAATAGTGATTATGACAGAGGACAAGTTCCTATCGCATGTCGACGGATACACGGAGGAAATACTACACCTAATGAGAAGAGATAGAAGGAAGGTGCCGAGGGTAAGGGAGATCGCAACAAAAGACGGACTCTGGAAAATAATACCAAACCCTGCCGGACCTCCCACAGTAGAAGGAGAAGAAGTTACATGGTACCAACAGTACGGAGGGAGGTATGTCGACGACTGATATAAAGGTATTGGTCCGGCCCCCTTGCTTGATAAGTGGTTTGATGTTCAATTCATAGGGACTTGTTGTGAAGAAGAATGTTATAAAAAACCCCCGCATACGTGTAAATGGTATTATGCATCCAAATTAAAAGTTAGAGAAAATGATAGAGTACGAGGAGAGAAGAGAAAAGAAGATAAAAATGAAGAGAGAAAAGATGATGGAAATAGGAAAATATTAAAAATAGCAAAAAATAAAATAAAAGAAAAAAGTGGAAAAAGAGGAAAAATTAAACAAGAAGAAAGTGGAAAAAGAGAAAAACCAAAAAGAGAATTGTCAAATCAAATTAAAAAAATTGAAAAAACAAAAACAAAGCCGACTAAGGAGAAAGTAACAAGTTCGGCCAAAATAGAGACCGTACGGAAATATAAAGCACTCGAATTCGTACGACAATCACATTGGAGTCTCAAGCAAATTCGAGAGCAAGGGTTTGGTATCGTACGACTTCCACAAAGTGTGACAGTTGAAGACATTCGCACCATACAGCAGACATACCTCAGGGAATATTACACTGTACGGCTGGTGCAGAAGTTGGAATTTTTCAACGTACGAATCTCCCTTCAAACCGTACGCACTAAAGGTGACATCGTACGGTCTTCCATCCCAGTCATATGGTAGATCACAGGAAAAAGTGTAGGTACGAAGGCTTACATCGTACGACCTGGAGGAGGCTCGAAGACTAGAAACGTACGATGTGAAGGTACAGCCGGTTGCACCATACGGCCAGAGGGAAGCTGCCAGATTGACATCGTACAGTTTGCCACTTGCATCATACGGCCTTATATTCAAATCGTACGATCCTCTATTGTGGGCATCGTATGGCCTATTCAAAGGAAGGTTTGCCACATCGTACGACCTGCACTGGAGGAGGGTCGTAACACCGTACGACATTTCTATTTATTGACAGTCGTACAACATTGTTGTTCATTGGCAGAAGTTGGCCAGATCGTACGACATTTTTATTCACTTGCAGTCGTATGGCAATTTTGTTCACTGGCAGAAGTTGGCCAAATCGTACGACATTCTTATTCACTTGCAGTCGTACGACAATTTTGTTCATTGGTAGAAGTTGGCCAAATCATATGGCATTCTTATTCACTTGCAGTCGTACGACATTTTTGGTCACTGGCAGAAGTTGACTAGATCATACGACATTTCTGTTCATTGGTAGGCGTACGACGAGTTTGTTCATTGGCAGAAGTTGGCTATGGCGTACGACCCTTTTGTCCATTGGGAGAGTTCCAGAGAAGTTGGCAGTTACTACAGCTGGACAGTTTCAGCAACCGTTTCGAAGCATATAAAGTTGCCCTAGATCATCAAGCTGGCAATACAATGGACAAGGGAAAGAAAGTTGCCCAGCCCAAGCCAAAGACAGCCTCGGCAGGAAAGAAAAAGAAAATGGATGCAGATGTTGAACCGATGTCCTGGGAGAACCTAACCGGTAACGAGTGCAAACATTGGTGGCGGAGCACAGCCGACGACCACCCCTTGAAGATTGCACTACAACATGCTCGAGTGGATAAAGCCATATTGGTGCCATTTTTTAACTCACGAGAGTTTGAACCTTGGCTGAGAGCCATGGTAGAAAATTATTGTAGGCACACCCACAAGTCGGTGATAGATTACAGAGGTTGTTCGGTTATAGTCTCATTCTGGCCGCAGGATTTTGAGCGAGTCTTCGGCATTTCAGCCACATGGATCAGAGTTAATAAGCCAAAGAAGATGACACAACAACATAAGGAAGTCCTAATTAAGCAAGTGTGCCGAAGCAATTTGACACCAGAGGAGAAAGACACTATATGGCACACCGGCAACCGAGGCCTTCAGAAACATTATTTGGCTACAGCCGAATGGAAGTGCATATTGGATTTGATGAAGTGCCGACTTACACGTGCCAGCCGAGCATCCGACATTGCCATATGGATGGTAGACTACATGGTGGGATTGAGCATCGGCCAAATATATAATTGGGCATGGTTACTTGCAGAGCAGATGTGTGAGTTTATGTCTCAGCGACACAAAGCATTTTATATGACCCAGCATGCCATTGCTCTGTTCTTGGATGCTGTGCACACACACAAGTACTTGAAGGCAGGTGGGGTCGATTGCAGCCTCTTACCCATTTGGACCTAGGCCTTCCAACGGTATTCTATTGGACAGTGTTAGAACTCAAGCAGGTGGGTGAAGGCTCTACAGCAGGAAAAAAAAGGAAAGGGCGCGAAGCCTCTATAGAAGAAGAAACGTCAGCACAGAGTGGGGAAGAAGGAGAAGGGGACCACATTGAGTTATCTTCCTCGACATCAGCAGAAAGTTCGCTAGAGGATGAGGAGGTATCAGTGGCTGGGGATGCGCAAACTAGAATACAAGTGGACGAAGCAATGATACCACCCTTCTAGCCAGCAGGGTTCACCTTGCCAGCACCACCAGCGGGGCAGAAGAGTTCACCGACTGTTACCTTCACATTGCCAGCATCGTCCATTGGTGGCCGACGGACATTGAGAGTGGGAGCCTCAGTACCTGGCGCATTGCTAGGGTGGGCACCATTAGCAGACGTGACAACCATATCATCAAGTCCAGCAGCCTCAGGTAACACTGTGCCGCCGCCAGGCTTCGCACCTACTCTGCCAGAGTCGGCAACTACACAACCAGGGATGGCAACAACATCGACCAGGGAAGGTCCGCCAGGGACATCAACAGGGGTTTCTACCGAGCCGCCAAAAGCCCCAAGGACGTGGGGATCCATCACTTCGCAGGAGCTAGTTCCCACTACCACACCACCAAGAGTGCCAGGGGTAGCCCAGATTGATAACTGGCTAGGGGAATATGGCCTGAGAGTGGAGGTGGCCGACACACCAGAGGAGAATTCGCCAGAAGGATTGACTGGCGATATAGATGTGGTGGGATTAGCCATTCAGACACAGGGGAGTGATACGGCTAAAATACCAGAGGGGGATGGGGATGCAGTAAGAGAGCCAGTGAGGGAGCAGCCAGTGACAGAGGGGGTGTACCAGCAGTCACTAGTGGCCACAGAGGGGATGGGACCAGTGGAGGAGCAGACAGGGGTAGAGAACCTCCCTCTCGACGAGGAGGACATACTTGATGAGGAGGATGATGAGGACAACATGTCTGATGGATATGTAGTAGAAATATCACAACTAGATCCATCAGACCCCTTGGGGACAGTGCAGAGGTATGTAGAGGAACTCTAGCACATGGGGCGAATAATGATGCAGGTGGGACACATATTGAAAGACCTCAAGATTGGCCAATCCCCATTGGTGGGCCAGGAGGTATAGCGTCTCAGGGGTTTTGTACAGTTGGGGTGCGAGGCGGAGTTCGCTCGTATCTTCACTAGCCAAGGGTGGCGCGCAAGTGAAACTGCAACAATGCTTAGGAATTGGAGAGGCAGGCCACCTAGGATGGCAGGAAGAGATGCTGGGGTCATAGAAAACCTCTACCACATCGAGCTCGCATTTCGAGATGTATTCTACAATGTGAAGAGGCAAATATTGTCAGCTGAGTTGGCGGTAGCCGGGAAGGTGGAGGCCTATCGCATGTTACAGAAGGTAAAAGAGGAATCTGCCATAACCATACAGAATCTGCAAAACCAGTTGGTAGATTAGGCTTAGGTAACAGGGTCACAGGCGAACCAAATAGCCACCTTGGAGGCTAAGGTGATGAGTTTGGAGGAAGGGAATCGCCAGAAGGAGGAGGCAATTAGGCGGAAGGAAGAGGAGATTCAACAGCGAGAACAAATGTGGGGTGAGAGGATCAAAAAACTAGAGGAGCAGTTGGCAACTACGAGCTTGGAGACGGACAAAGCCAAGAGCCAATTGATGGAGGCAGCTCACATGGTGAAAGCTGCCAGGGAACATGAAATCCTTGCCGATCGCCAGCTTCGAGTATGCATAGAGGAAGTCAAGCGATTGAAGGACCAACACTCTTCTGCTGCTACTCCCACCTCGTCAGTTCATCCAGGGACGTCCTCACTCCCCCCTTCCTCTCAATAAAATTTTGTACAACATCATTTCCTATTTTTGTTATCTTGTCGCCTGGAAGGCGACCTATTTTGTGGGGGGGATGATGTAAGTGGCTAAATATCCTTAGCGTAGTCGTAGTCGGCCGTAGTCGGCTGTAGTCGGCTATAGTTGGCCAAATTAGTATAATGCAATAAAACTATAGTCTTAGTGGGAATAATTGTTGGCATGTACTTTCGGGTAATTAAGTCCCGATTAGTTGTAGAGGGTTGTTATGGAACGTCACGACGGTTGGTTAGTCAACCAATCGCCAAACGTTATATGTACTCAGTTTTGTAGTCGGGAGGGGGGCACTACTGTTGTCGTTATGATTATGATTCCATGATTGATAGCACAAATATACTTGAGATTGTACATGGTGATATTTACTGGATATGAATACAAACATCTTATGATTCTAGCATATGGTATTGTTTTGTTCTGTATGTTACATATAGTTCCTGTTTACTTCTTGTGTACATGGTTTGTTAATATAAACACCCTGGAAGAGGTAAACAAACACAGTATACTTGAACATTGAACATTGAACAATGAACCATTGACCATTGAAGTTTTCAATATCGAATTACTAATTAGAAATTAGAATACTCAATACTACAATGTAACAATTGTTGAATCAGAAAAACGGAAGATTTCTATTATATCATATATGATATCAAAAATTTAAATATTTGATCATAAAGATGATTACAATGAGTAGCATGATATGAATATCAAAATAAGTACAAACTACAAAGACAAAATGTAGTGAAGGAGGCGGAGGCCTCTAATCATCCCTCAGGAGGTCGGCAAACTACTCGTCACTGGAACCACTGGACTCCCCAAGGTCAAGATTTGCCAAAGGAACACCAACCAGCCCTAAATCTGAAGCATCCTCATCCTCATCAATTTGTGATGACTCCTCTGGCTCTACATCCCATCATGCTGTTGGGCTCTCCTTGTACACACGTGTCCTGCAGTCAGTGATACACAAGGCACTATGTACAACCACTAGCTTCTCTGCTCTCCTAGAGGTAAGTCTATTCCTCTTAAGAGAGTGGATGAAGCTATAAGTAGACCAGTTCCTCTCAGAAGCTGAAGAACTAGAAACTTGAGACAACAAATGAATGGCTATTGTGGTAGTCAGTGATTTCGGTCCATGACAAGTCCACCATAAAATCGGATCCTCCTATGCCATAGTTCTTATATCCGCCTTTGCCACAACCTTGTAACCCCTAAGAGTAGCAAATTTCGTCAACTTAGTGCGAATGTTGCTAGCAGCTTCAACATCATACATCTTATCAATGCACTTGAAGAACCCTTCCTTAACCTCATCATCTTGAATCGGTGTAACTCTACCAGGCCTAGGCATGTACCACTTCGGATTCAATGCATAAGCAACCATGTGCAAGGGAGTGTTTAGGCTGTCCCATCTGCGCTGAATAATAGGCTGAATGTAAACATTGTAGAATGCTAAAGTGGGGTCCTTCTCTCGCACAATTGCCCTCATCTGGCCAAGCATCGAATCAATGCACTCATACACCTCTCCAAGGTTAGGTCATCCCCATCTCGATATCTGATGACCTGGACAACTGGTTTAATGATGTAAACAATATATTTTGCATCATTCCAAAATATATCACTCTTCACTATCTCCTTCACCCTCTTCCCTTGCTCTGTCCTGGCCCCATCCCACCGATTCCATTCTTGTGTCATAACCATGAGTTGTAGTGGCTCTTGCAACTCAATCATTGTTTCCAAAAGAATGAAATAGGATGCATATCTGGTCTCAACTAGTTTCAAGAACTCCTTCACGAAGCTCATGAAGATGGCATGTGAAGTGTGGTGGTTGCAGATATACATTTGCACATCTCTTGCATTGCTAACCACTCCTCTAATCCACTCAATCTTCCCCATGTCCTTGAGTGCATTGTTCATGGCATGCACACAACATGGAGTCCACCAAATATGTTTGTATGCTGCCTCAATAAGCCTCCTTGTAGCTCTGCACACATGTGCTGCATTTGTCACTACTTGGACCTCATTTTGTGATCCGATCTCCTCGATAGTTGCCCGAAGGATCTCAAACTGAAAATCAACATCTTTTTGATGCCCTAAACAATCAACCGCCCTGAGAAAGAATGGGCCCTTTGTTCATGTAACTATGACATTGATGAGTGGACGATGCCTAATGTCCGTCCAACCATCCATAACAATGTTGCATCCAGACTCCTCTCAACATGCCCTCATCGTCTCCATCAATGAATCGATCTTGGCATAATTGTTATCCAAGATCGTGGTCCTCAATTTGTGCTCACCTGGTGGCACATATGATGGTCCTCCCTTCGCCACCATTGACATCATCTCCTTATAATAAGGAGATCGAGCTACATCAAATGGGATTCGATTGGCAAAAAAGAACCTACCAATGGAATCATCTGTCTGATCCTTCTGGTGCACATTAAACAAATCAACTACGGGAGGGTGACTTTGCATCTTGCGTTTCCCCTTGCCCTGTTGTGATTCAGCCATAGCACTATAAGTGGATGAAGGTCCTGAGGTTGACCCTGACAATGTTCTTGCTCTCTGATGCAATGTGGGAGTAGAAATATGTGGCTGCCTTTGCATTTGCTGCTTCTGAATTTGCTGAATAGTCTGAATATGTTGCCTACAAGACAAGGTAGTAGGCATAGGAATTCCCACATCATCTGGAACACCCCAAAGCTTGTTGAACTCAATTCTGTATTTCAGATATTTAGGGTCCTTCAAAAAAGTACATGCTCCCACACCTTTTCCTTGCCAAAAGAGGAAGTGTGCATTAACTCTGGTGATGCTCCCAAACCAATCATCACAACAAATGTTCCATTTCCATTTCCTCGTACCACCACCTGATGATGTTGGGGTTGTTATTCTTGTTACAAACTGTTTGAGAGGAGATTTGGGATCATAAGGATCCCTAGCCCACTCTGCCAAAAGCTGGGAGGGGCAATCAGTAGCAACTGGCACACTAGCTATGGAACTAGTTTGCCCTTCCAGATTTGACCCATGCTCATGTAATGTCCCTTACCCAACTTTGCCCTAGAATTCGCTTGTTGATCAGGTTTAGGGTTTCTTCTTTTTCAAATGAATGTTCTCTTTGACTAAGTAATCTTGGATTGAAGTCTGCATTTAATATTTCCACATGTACATATATCTGTTAGCATTAATATCTAGATATCCAATATAAATATAATCACAAATCAATAATAAAGACATATGAGGAGTGGCATGGGTAGAGCCGCCCAAAGCTATCCATCTAAGCCCAAGAGCACAAGTGTCCTATCAGGACAACCCACCCCTTAGCCCTGAGCAACATGAACATCTTGGAGTGGCGTGCTTAGAGGAAACACTTGTACCTGCTTTCTCTACCTGTGCCATCACCTTGGAAGACACTCAACCTACTGGGGGAAACTAGCGTAGCTTATAAGTGGTTCCATGCCTACCACCCCTCCATGGCCGCAACGGATTGTTAAGTGGGACCCCCATCCCTCCATGGCCGTAGCAGATTGTTAAGTGGGGTTTTTAGGCACCACTTTTCTTAGGCCCTTCCTCCCTAGTAGGCTTGCAAACACTCATAAGACAATCTTTTAGCAATCAAAAATACATTTGCATTTATTACCAATTCTTTAAGTTAATATCAGTATCATTATCATCATGATAATACTAAAGAAAGCATTACACCCATAATCAGATTAGCAATATATGTTTCTTATATTCAAAATATGCTAAATATTATTGCTAAGTGAGTACATCACCTGAGTTGTTGTATATCTCTATGTTTTTTGATTCCTTACTTGCCTCTTTCAACCTTATACTGGATTGATCATAGGATGAAGACAATTCATAAATATACATAATCTACTTATGTTTATATTAAAGACTCATCATTACTTATAAGGCTTAATAATTGTTGCATGTATCATTATTGCATATTCCCAAATGATTCACATATCTATTTACCCATACATATATATAATATATATTCCATATAAATTTATATATATATATAATTTCCAACTGATTTCAATTCACAATAATTTCTTGTCATGAATACACACACACACACACACACACATTTATATTTATTTATATAAAATTGATGATCATATTAATCTTACTCAATATTTGTAAATAGCATACTTCTGATTTCTGACTGCTGTGTTTCTCCTATTTAGAATATATCTTTTTTTCCTTCCAATCGTTTTCTCATGGTCTTGACTTGGTCTTCATTTATAGACCAATTCCCAAGAGCCACACCTTTTTATTTATGGAGAGTCATACCTTTCCATTTTTAATATAACTCTGACTTCATTTAGAATGAATCGTTGCCTTAATACTGAAAACCGTTGCCTTTTTATTGTATTTAATATTTCTTAATGAGATCGCTGTCTTTTTATAATTCTGTTTGCTGTGGTTAGGAATGTTGATCGATGCTTTTATGACTGCAATGTTTCATTTCATGATTTAGCTTTAGTGATTGTTTCCTTAATGGTAGTTAGGAATTTAGGAATCGATGACTTTTGGGATGCTTTTCTTTTTTTGCTGTTAATATAGTTTATGTAGTATTTTTTGTTTAATATTATTTTATATTGTTTTCTTATTACTGTTATTATGGTATTCATAATTAGTTATATTCATTATGATAATTGCACTATTATTGTAATGTTATTTATAATTATAATAATAATATATTTAGATTGCAATTTATTTATATTTACATATTGATATTTATGAGATTTTGTTATTCGTATTTTAATGTTTCATATCACAATTTCAGGGGACATGACAGCTCACCTCTCTCATTGGGCTCATCCTCATGCTCAGGTTCATATTCTGATTGACTTGCACTATCAGAATGAGTTTCCATCTCATCCTCACTCATTTCATGATTGTGGAAGCTCATTTTGACATTGCATTTCACAAAATGAAAAAAAGAATTCAATAAACACATAGTTTCAGCCTATGCCCTACTTTAAAATTTTAAAAAATAAAACTCTATATTTTAAATTTTTTAACAAATTTAAATTTTAAATTGCAAAACAAAATCTAAGCCAATTTAGAAAATGAAACAACAAGAAATGAAAATCAGAAAATAAAAGAAAAAATCAGTTAAAAACCCTACCTTTTGCTTGAAAAATCTCTTCAACAAGTTGAAGAATCTTCCTCCTCTTCTTCTTCTTCTTGCTCCTTGACACTCCTCTTTCACTTGCAATCACTCCTTTCACTCCTCCAATCACTCTTTCCTCAGCTCTTCACTCTTCTTCTTGCTGTAGCAGTTAAGTAGAAATGCAAATGTGAACAAAAATGAAGCTAGGAGGGGCTTTTGAAAGCATGGGAGAGTGTAGATTGGCCCCTAATGCCCTTAGGGTTCGAATAGAACCAAAAATACAATTAAAAAATGTGTTAATTTTTTTTTTAAAATCCTCGTTTCTAACTTGCCGCCACGGGAGACGCTTGGGCCTCCCCGAGACGCTCGAGGGACGCCCATGCGTCTCCCTTAGCGTCTTGCAGACGCCGGGACGTTTCTATGTCTCCGACGGTTAGGGAACAAAATGGTGGCGCCACTGGAGACTTGGGAACGCCGTCCCCACGTCTCCGGGACGTCCCTGTTCCGGGAACGCTAGGGCTTAGGGGCAGGGATGCATTTCCGGGGTTCACTGCTTTGAAGGTGATATTGTTAATACACATGAAGGCAATTTGTTATGTGATGAGAAAAATAACTTGGATGAATTGGATCAAAGACATTTAGCATGGCAAGGGTTGAAGGTCAATGAAGGTACAACTTGCAACCATAGGATAGAAGTTATGACAAGTATTACATTTGGTTTTCAGCTGGATACATCTCTTGGATCAGCACTCGATGATGAACATCCAACAATGAAAGAAGATGAACTTGAGATCCATGAAGACCCCACAAAAAGGTATGATGACAGTTCTGATATTTTGATTATGGACAACAGTTTGCAACCTTTTGTTGGTTCTCCAAATCAACAGAGCCACTAAATCCTAGAAGTAAGCCACACTTCATGTTCAAATCTAGTGAAGGATTTGGTCAATTGATAGGAAATGGGATTGGAATACATTTCCCCTACACTTTGGTTCTGTAGAATCTAGGGGGGTGACCCTTTAGCAACACCTAAAGATTTAGACACACATTTAATAGGGTATTGCTTAACAGATGATGTTCTCACAAGAATATGATAAGAAACATAAAATATCACTCAACATTGGCTAAGACATTGGGTGAATTTCATTAACCGGCATGGAGAACACGACAAATACAAATAACTCATAAAACAAAATTGAAAGGTTTGAATTGATTTTAAAATTTGGGACCAAATTGAAAACAAAAAATGCACAAGGCTTGACCAGTGCCAAGAGAAGGACTACAAAGTCATATAACCAACATTTCATCCTGCAATGTTAAACATGTTGTGAAGATCTTTGAAAATGTTATCACATTGTGACAACAAGACCACTGAAGCTTTATCAGATAACCATTCTTACAAACCCATCTATAAACACAATACTCTTGTTACATTCGTTAAAGCAATTACACCATCCTTTGAACAATAGGCAATAACAAATGCAATTGACATTCATTAAAGAAATTACACCATTCTCTGTATAGAAAACAATAACAATTGCAACTCAAATGCAGCAAATGTGCATGAAAAACCCAAATAATCTTTGACTATTGAATTGAAAAGAGTATTACATTTCAGTCATGAAGACAACCATCAGATAAAATATATTCATGAAGTTCAATTCATAACACAGAACATCCCAGGTTAATGACCTGCAGTTATAAAATTCACCTAGCTTTACAATTTTTACAAAACTTCTGTCTACCTTGCAAAACTTTCAGAAAATGGAACCCCTTACAATGAGAAAAGAAAGAGAAGATAAAGAAGAAAGGCCAAACAGAAGAAGCCTCAGAATTAATCTGTAGAAGACACTTGGCAACTTCCTTCTTGGTCCATCAACAACATAAATGAACAAACCTCTCTTCTCTCCTCATAACAAACCACTTCCTTTGCATTTGCTTGCCTTCACCTTAATTCTTCAACAAAAAAATCACCTGCTCATGAAAACCTGTCATTTTGCTGTAGCTGCACATTATAATTTCACCTCACAGCAAAATATTATTTTCAATAGTGAATATTTCATTCACTTTACCAAACAAAATAAAATTATTGCCCGTGCCATTCTTACTTTTCACGCCCACTTAAATCTTTTCCCCCTTCGTGTCCTTTAATATCTTGTAGCAAAGAATATTTGGTTTATGTGAAACTTTAGACAATTTCATGTGCACTTGCCTTTGTATACTTTATTTAAAATATTTGCCTCTTGGGTAAAAACATTTCACTCAGACTTTTACTCCCGTTCATTTCCCGCAAAGCATTTTACAGGATGAAAGGTATAAAAATTTACTCACTAGGCAATATAAAAATATTACCCCTGCCTCTAAATGTTCACAGGCCCACACTATTCACCCAGTTCATTTCACGTTTAAATATTTAAGAAAACTCGTTTCTTAAAAATGAAAGCTCCACATTTACATCTGGCATATTTCAAAAATTAAAATCTTGCCCTCTAGATTGGGCCCACCAATATTTTAATTTCTAAATGTTTTGCTTTTAACTGATGAGGGTTTTAAAATTTTATTGGGCCACATTTTATTCTCATTAAGCAATACTTAATGTCTTTGAGATTTTTTGCTCGGGGCCCACCAAACTCTTTCCCCAGTACATTGCTTGAAGAGGTAGGAGAATGGAAACACATCTAGCGACGGGCGATGAGAATGGAACAACATTGCTCATCGCTTCTCCATTTGGGAAATGGAGAAAAGAACCAACGATATGCGATGGCGGCAAAAATGCCCTAATTCCTCCTTTGTTTGGCAGCTTCGTTGATGTGTTCCTTTAGTTTGGACAATGGCTGCCCCTCTGCAATACCAATCAAACTCTTTTCAGCTTGAAAAGTGGCGCCTAACCATTAGCAAAACCGTGTCGTAGTCTTTGCACCACATAAGATTTTCCTAGCCTTCATTACAGACCCAGAATGCTTGCGTCCCCCAGCAAAATAGAATTTCCTCAAACAATTTTGATACATATTCGTTGCAAGCACGAGTCGTCCCAAACTGTGCAAAGTAAACATGTTCTAGATTTTTCCAAGCATCGAGCATTCGAACAAAGATATTTTCTGCAGCAGCTCCATTCACTAATGTGAGGGTTTGCTCTGTAATATCAAAATTAACCCCTTTTAGCTTGGAGCGGTGGTTGTGCAATGTACAACAGGAACATCTCCTATCACTTGCACCAACTCAATACAACACTATTCTCGAGCTTTCCAAGAGGCGTCACTTCAAGATATGATGTCTCATTCAATGGATCCTATCCTTATGAGAAGGTTCACGTGATATTAGGTTGGCCACCGCCTAAATCCCTTACAAAGTTGTGTGGTTTCTTTGGGTTATGCAATTATTACAAGTGCTTTGTTAAGGGGTTTTCACAGTTGGTGGCACCGTTGATAGATCTCACGAAGAAGGGAGCTTTCAGATGGATAGAGCAGGCTTAGAGGGCATTTGACAGGCTTAAGGAGGTGATGAGCAATTGTCGAGTGTTGGCACTTCCATATTTCTCTCAGCCTTTTGTGCTTGAGTGTGATGCTTCGGGTGAAGGCATAGGGGCAGTGTTAATGCAAAATAGGCATCCAATAGCATTTGAGAATTGAAAGTTGAGGGTGCGTGAGAGGTTGTATTCCATCTACGATAAGGAGATGCTTGCCATTATGCATGCATTGGCGAAGTTCAAGTAGTACTTGGTAGGTGGAAAATTTGTGGTGAGGACTGACCACAATAGTTTGAAGTATTTCCTGGAGCAAAAGGACCTAGATGAGAGACAACAAAAGTGTGTCAGAAAAATATAGTCCGACGATTTCGATATTGAATATATTAAGGGAAAGAAGAATATAGTTGCAGATTCCCTTTCCATTTCCAGGAAACCAACATCATGTTCCCTTGCAAAGATTTCAGTTGATTAGAAATCTCACCTCCTGGTAGAGTACTCTAAGAACAAGTTTTCCTGTGAGTTGATTGATGGTCAGGTACAGGATGATCGGTCTAGGGTGGTAGATGATATTATCTACTACAAAGACATGATATACTTAGTACCTGAATCTAAGCTCAAGGAGAAGATTATGAGAGCTACACATGATACTCCATTGGTGGGGCATCCAGGGTACTTCAAAACATATAGAAAGATGATGGAGAGGTTCTCTTGGAAGGGCCTCAAGGATGATGTGTTGTGTTATGTGAGAGAATGTGTGGCTTGTCAGTAGAACAAGTTAGAGCTTACCCATCTAGCAGGGTTACTGCAACCATTGCCCATTCTTGAGAAAAAGTGGGAGAGTGTGTCTATGGACTTCATCAGAGGTCTACCTAAGGTTCATGGCAGGGATTGCATTTATGTGGTGGTAGATCGGTTGACTAAATTTGCTCACTTCTTTGCTATCTCTTTAGAGTACATAGCGCCACAGGTGGCAGAGCTATTTTTCAGGGAGGTTTTTAGACTCCATAGGTTGCTTAAGTACATTGTCAATGATAGAGATAGTAGGTTCCTTAGTGCTTTCTGGCAGGATTTGTTTAGACTTGCTAACACAGAGTTGACTCTGAGTACGAGTTACCACCCCCAGATAGATGGCCAGACAAAGATAGTGAATAAATGGGTAGAGGGGTACTTACGTAACTATGTCTTGGGACAATAGAGGGCATGGATAAAATGGTTGCATCTTGGAGAGCATTGTTACAACACCACTTATCACATGTCCATTGGTATGATGCCCTTTCGTGCATTATATGGTTATGATGCACCTTTATTTTTGGATTTGGCGTTTGGGGATAGTAGGGCTCCCAAAGCCAAAGACTGGATATAGGAGAACCAAGATATTCTTAAGGCTCTTAAGGAGAATTTACAGGTGGCTTAGAATTAGCTGAAGACTTATGCAGACAGGGACACGGTTGAGTGCAATTTTGAGGTGGGAGACTTGGTCTTCTTAAGGTTACAACCCTACAGGCAGCCTTCGCTGAAAAGTGGTGCAGAGAAATTGAAACCATGTTTCTATGGCCCTTACAAGATAACCAGGCAAGTTACTTCATCCTGAGGAGGAGCATTTGGTGTTGGTTCTTGAGGAGATCATTGATCTCAGGGAAAGGAGATTGAGGAGCAGAGTGATCAAGGAATATCTGATCAGGTGGACAGACTTGCCAGTGGAGGACACAACTTGGGAAGGAGAACAAATACTATAGCATCCTAATTTACAATTGCTTGAGAGCAAGCAATCTCAAGAAGGGAGGACTATAATGTCCACTTCTCAGTGATCACTCTTGGTGGACGTATTAGCCTATTTAATTCCCTTAGGTTATAGTCGGGAAAACGGAATAAATTTATTTAATTATTTAATGTTACCTGGCGGGAAAAGTGCAATTAAAAAGGTAATGTTAAATGATTAATTAAAGGGAGTTATAAAGTGACTTTTGGAAATATTTAAAAAGCAACTTTATAAAATCACTTTATTTATTTTAATGAGTGGGAAAAAGGCAAGTGATATAGAAGTTGATTTTGGAGCTCATTTGAACTATGCTTGCTTATTTTCTTTAATTCACATTTTGAGTAGCTTTTCAGAGTTCTTGGCTTTGGGGAATGGAAACCCTAGGGCAATTGGTTTCGGTGGTGAAACAATTCCACCCTAGCTGGTTTGTGGGGAAGATCATTCAGGTTTTCCAGTTGTGCGATCAAGGCAAATTTGTGAGTCTCCTGTGGAGACAAATTTGGGGTAAAACGAAATATATTTTGGTTCATTAGACATTGAGGGTTTGAGCAGTTTGGAGGGTATTTGCATTCAGGAAATCAGCCCATATTTAAGAATTACCAGGTCTGGTCATGGCAGTCCTTTTTGCTTATTCCCACGTTGTATCTTGGAGGCTGGACATGAGACATATTGCTGATGTTTGGAGGCGTTGGAGTTTCCTTGTTGCTGGTCACTCATATTGATACCTTCATACTACACAGGTGTGAGGGTTTGAGAGTGTATTATATTCTGGACTGAGTGTATTCATTGTTCCATTTCACAGCTGGGCATTGAATATCAGGAAGTTGGGGCGGCTATACCTCTGTTCAGACTTTACACAAACAGATTGGAGGCGTGGGAGCTTTAACCTGGAGGTTGTGGTCTTTATTAATGGCATGAGGAAGTTTGTTACCTGGTTACACCCGCCCAGAGCTCTGTGATTGCATTTCTAAGGGTTGAGCTGATCAGCGAGGGGTCGTGCTTTTGCCAGGAGGCATCATGGGCTTTTTCCTTGCTGTTCTGAGCAATGTATAGGCTTGGGAGCTACTGTTGGGAAGTTGTATGAGTCAAAAAGTGATTGCTGTTCCATTTACAGGTGCCGCTCATATGTTTCAGGTATTCCTTGGGCGATATAAACACTCAGACTTTCATTTTGTATGACTGTGACTGTGTATTGCTATGTGTATGTCAGCAATCCTTCATAGGTTAGAGATCCTAGCACTGTAATGAGTCCATTATATTGATATCAAACTGTAGTATGAGACAATAGTTGGTTTCAGTTGTAGGAAAGAGATATTTTCTGCGCGTTGTAATCTCATTCATAGTAAAAAGCAATATATATATTCACTGAGAATGATAACATACTCCAGTTCCTTGTATTGAAAGCCTATGTATGTAACTGCATGAATGCATGACCTGAAATTGTCATTGTTGCATTTACTATATTGCCTTTATTACATAACAATGCAAGTCACATAACCACTATAGAAGTTCAGTAGAGTCAGAATGCAATCAGTTTGACAAATGTTAATATGTCGAACTGAGTAATTGGAAATCGGAAAATTCATAGTGGGTATTTTACAAATCTCCACTTTATAGAATTATAGGCACCAACCTATGGGAGGCTCCAATCCCCACACAAACTGAGCTCCAATCCAGCAAGAGGCTCCAACCTCTATTTGATAGGCTCCAACCTATCAATCCTTCAATGGCTGATATAGTATGCTTCTTCCTAGTATCTTCCTCTCACAAATCTGATTACAACTGACACAATATCCTTCGTCCAAATCTGATCACAATCCACACAATAACCTTCTGTCACAAATCTGATCCAACTTTGTCAATGTCTTCCTTCAATTTGATTGCTAATATATCATTGTTTTCCTCACAAATCTGCTCTTAATTTTCACACATATTCTTCATACATATCTGCATTCATCTATATACATGGGCTGCATATAATTTTTAATACCAGTCTGAAACAATCTTCATACTTCTCTGCCCTTTTAAATCTGCTTTTTATTACACATATATTCTCAAAATAAGTCGGATATACTCTTCATTTTTCTGCTCCTCTTCCTTATATTCAGAACTATATCATTGATTTGTTATCTACTCTTCACATTCATTATTTCATTTTATATCCTCATGAAAAGGATTGATCATATGAAGAGATGCATCTATTCAAAGGAGGTAGCTTTTTATTATTATCATGTCCTTTTGTTAATAAACACTCATTTAATTTTGATTGTTGCCATGGACATCATTAACTTTAGAGTTTAATTAACTTAATAAACTTTCTGTTTTTCTTGATTGCTGCCACTTTATAGTCAAAATAACTTTGATAAACTTTCTTTGATCGCTGCCACTTAATGTTTGACTATTGCTGCCTTATTAATAATCACTGCTCCTTAAAAATTAATTGCTGCTTCTTCAATATTAATCGCTGCATATTAACCAACTTAATCACTGCCTTTATTGGAATCGCTTGATCTCCATTTACTTCATACTTTTAACTTGGGCGATTAAACCAGATTTATATACTTTGACTTGGGCACTAATTGGGAAGTCGGCTGTCTTATATACAAAATGTTTTCCTTTTTAAGCAACAATAATCAATACAGGTTGGCTAATAATAAACTCTTATAATTATTCCTTGGGTCAGCCATATGAAGAATGAGTCCGCCATATAAGGAATTTGATGCCTTATATTTGGATGTTTTTGATAAGGTAAGCAAGGTTTTGAAAGGACCCAAAACCTTTTACAGAGCTAAGAAAAGGACACTTTCAAACAACAAAGTCTCAAACTTTGCCAAAAAAACAGAGAAACAGTACCAGCTGAAATACCGCAGTAACACAACAGATCCAAACAACACCTGGTCACCAGATAACCAAGAGAGATAACACACTCAAAACCAACAATAGTCCTAAGTCAAAGACATACTAACAACTCATTCCAGGCCTCAAAACTAGGAGCGACAAAACCCTTAGGACAAGCAATAGTCCTAAGTCAAGCACAGTAAAGGCCTCGAGCCAAGAAACAACCCCTAACACATCAAGTCCTAAGAGACTACTTGATACAACCAGATCACAAACCACCTGCAGCAGCTGGATTGCGGCAAACCTTCCACTCAAATAAATCAAAATTGAGCCTAACAGACTCCCACCGACAAAGGGGCACAACACACAAGTTGTTGTAGAGATACGTTCATTAGATTGCACTAGCCAACCAGACACCAAGCTTGAAACCACCTCTAAAGGATGGGGCTCCCCTCTATAGGAGAGGAAGAAGTGGGGACTAGAAGTACCGAAGAAACCTCCCTCCAGAGCAAGCACACACCACCTCGATAGGGACCAACCCAGGAGAGAAGCACTTCCCACCATCTCTACAATCTCTAGCTCCACCTCAATAGGAGAGGGCTCCACCTTAATAGGAGCAATATTCACCTCTATTGAATACAACATTTGTAGAACATGGTAGCAAGCAAGAACTCCAGCAACACAGGCAAACACCTCCTCCCAAGACATCCAGATCGAAGGAACAACAGGAAGGACAACAACAATATCCTGGCCAACAACATAATCAGCTCACAACCCCGAATAACCATCAACTCTTTCCTCCGGAAAAGCACCATCCTCCACAAGGGGTAACCAACAACTTCCATCCACTTGGATGTTAATAAGGAAGTCAACCTCATTTTGATATTTATTTCCACCACTATAAGGGTTGGCTAATTTAATGTTTAGTCTGCAGACTTCCAAGAAAGTCGGCCAACATAGATAGTCTGCCTTGTATATGATGAAGGCACTAATATGAAAAGGTCGGCTAGCATTGACAATGAGTTTAAGCATTTCCATTTGTTGATATCTTCACACACCTTAATACATATACATGCCTTAGTCTTAGGCATCAATAATGGTTTGTTAGTATAGAGTTCATCCCCTTCATAAATGGTGAACACTTTTAAACATGAAATACTCCATTTGGATGCTAATATAAGAAGTCGGCTAGCATGCTTGAGTAACGATTAGTGGCCTTTGGCCAAACCACTTGACATCAATGACTCCATCGAACGATCTCGTCTATTCACTTTGACATCAATGACAATATTTCCAACAAGAGAATTATTTTGTTTCTGTCATGTCCCCAATTTGGGACCTAGTTCCAATTGGCGGGAAGAAAGCATTTTTAAATGCTAATTCAAAATAATATTAAATAACAATAATAATATAATATTAAAATAATAATAATAATAAATAATAATAATATTTATTAATAATATTAAATAATAAATATATCAAATTTAAATTATTAAAAATAATATTTAAATTTATTTCTTGTGGCTGGTCCATTTGGAAAGTAGCTTGAATCGCTATATAGGGGAGAGGACCCGGTAGTTGTGCACCCTAACTTCACGCTTCTCAAAATCCTACGTGGAAATTTCAAATCACTCCCAATTTTTTACAGCAGTTTACTTGGCAAGTCCCCTGCTTATAACTAAGGTTTCAAGGCCACATCATCAAATATGATGCCACATCAGCATGCTTTTTGTCAAGGTGTCCAAAAAGGCCCAAAAAAAAAGTGAGACCAATACTTGTGAATTCACAGCATGTTTTATTGAACGTTGATGTGGAATCACATGATTGGTTGCTTTTTAGATCAAAGGAATACATTTTGTTTAACTATGGGTAGTTATCATCAACACTAACAACTTTAAAGTCACAACTATTAGTCCAATATTGATAAAAATATTGGCCATTATATTAACAACTACTATCACAATTATTGAAAAATGCTTAGGTACTGGGTCCTCTCCCCTATTTGGATTGTTTTCTTCATGAGAGCACCAATCAGGATTGGACTTTTTGGAGCGTAGCTTCCGGGACAAGTGGGGACGAAAACCTCCATAAGTCTGGACATGGTAGGACATAGTCCTTGCCATGTGATTGGATACTTGTTCATTGTTCATTACACTTTTGGATAAGGATCTACTGGTCTGATCGCCATTGCACAAGCAGAGTCCGAGCAAATATCTTAGAGCCCACACAAGCAATCGGAATCCACGGGAGGCAACTGAAGAGCAGTCGAGAGGAGACATACGCGAATCAGGGGAGATTGACGGGCGCTGCATGAGATTCATCACAGGCTCCTTCCGTCATTCATCCCGACACATCCTTTGAGTCCAACTCATCATATATTCAGTTAGCGACGACATCCATTGATATAGCGATGCACGACTTCACACCCAGGATCGAGTAACATCACTCGCCGTCTAGTCTTCAGCTATGGTGCTTGCTATCACTGTCAATCACACGAATTGAAGCCACCATTGTGAGTAGCACACAAGGACGACTCACACCATCGGCCAGGCGCTCATTGGTCAGAATCCGCACTATTTCCGGCCACTGCTATTTGTTGGAATTTATAGTGTAATATCTTCATCATAGCCATTAATACATTTTGCAGTTCTAGCTTTGTATTTCATTGTGAATGATTGTCGACTGAGTGTATTGTTTGGTGTTTTTGTGTGTTTGGTATGATCTATGACTTGCATATTTTTGAATCGCCTTGAAGATTGAATAATTATAGAACTTTTGTGTTGGCATTGATCAGTTCTTGGATGTAATTAATTTATTTCAATTGAGTCCTGTAAGTGGATACTTGAACTGAGATTAATACTCCAGAAGTGCTCGATTTATCATACAATTGTGTCATAATTGATTGCAAATCTGATGGCTAATTGATGAGATGTACTACTGATTATACTTTCCTAGCCAAGCATATCATAGTGGTATCAGAGCCTCAGGTCCTGCCAGCCTGAGGGAATTTAGGCAAGTAAGCGAAAGGGAGCAGCGATAGGGGTAGAGGTAAGAAGAAGATGAAGGAGTAGAATAACAAAATGAAATCCTTCATAAAGAGGCAGGATCAAGTTAATCAGACGCTATTGCAAATGATGCAGACCCTCACTGTTGTAATAACCGACAACAAATTAGGGCCTAACAATGCTAATAAGGACATAGATCTTGTTCAAGAGCAGTATGAGATTGAGCCGTCCAAAATTTTGAACAAATACCAAAGCTTGCTAGATGATGCAAAGGCTTGTATTCCCCTTGATGAGTACTTGAGAGCACACGAGTCCCACTACTCCCGCAAAAAGGGACTTTACGACTACATAAGGCGAAAGAAGAAAGAAGAGAAAGATTCAAAAGCCGTGAAGGAAGAGATTAAAGGGCCGAAACTAGAAGAATCAATCTTGAAACAAGAAGAGCCCCTTGCGGATGCTGAAATGGAGCTTGAAGTAGAGAAGATTTCAGCTATGCATGAGGAGGTCAAGATGACAATAGATCAGGAAGAAGGATTAGAGTTTCAAGCTACCAAATAGGACACTTTTACACTTCCTTGTTCCAAGATTGATCAGATCAGTAATGGAGTTTGGATGACAGATGTGTATCTCGTCATTCCTCAACAGAGCATGCTGGAAGAACATGATGACACTGAGATGCTGCTGAAGAGCAATGATGCTGGCGATGGTTACATCAAAGTAGTCCAACTAAATTGCGGAGTAGTGACTTTAAAATTGATATGGGATCCTGGTATACAAGTGCAAATGGCTTGAGGACAAGCAATTTTTGGGACGAAAGGATTGTCATGTCCCCAATTTGAGACCTAGTTCCAATTGGCTGGAAGAAAGCATTTTTAAATGCTAATTCAAAATAATATTAAATAATAATAATAATATAATATTAAATAGTAATATAATATTAAAATAATAATAATAAATTAATATTTATTAATAATAATAAATAATAAATATATTAAATTTAAATTATTAAAAATAATATTTAAATTTATTTCCTATGGCTGACCCGTTTGGAAGGCAACCAGAATTGCTATATATTTGGATTGTTTTCTTCATGAGAGCATCGATCGGGATTTGAGTCTCTGGAGTGTAGCTTCCGAGACAAGTGGGGACGAAAACGTCCACGAGTCTGGACATGGTAGGACGTAGTCCCTGCCATATGATTGGATATTTGTTCATTACACCTTTGGAGAAGGGTCTATTGGTCTGATCACCATCGCACAAGTAGAGTCTGAGAAAATATCTTCGAGCCCATGCAAGCAATCGGAATCCACGGGAGGTAACTAAAGAGCAGTCGAGAGGAGACATACGTGAATCAGGGGAGATTGACGGGCGCTACATGAGATTCATCATGGGATCCTTCTGTCATTCATCCTGACACATCCTTTGAGTCCAACTCATCATATATTCAGTTAGCGACGACATCCATTGATATAGCGATGCAAGACTTCACACCCAGGATCGAGTAACATCAGTCACCGTCCAGTCTTTAGCTATGGTGCTTGCTATCAATATCAATTGCACGAATTAAAGCCACCATTGTGAGTAGCACGTAGGGATGACTCACACCATCGACTGGGCTCTTATTGGTCAAGATCTGCACTATTTCCGGCCACTGCTATTTGTCGGAATTTATAGTGTAATATCTTCATCATAGCCATTAATACATTCTGCAACTTTGGCTTTGTATTTCATTGTGAATGATTGTCAACTGAGTGTATTGTTTGGTGTTTTTGTATATTGATACAATCTATGACTTGTATATTTCTAAATCGCCTTGAAGACTGAATAATTATAGAACTTTTGTGTTGGCATTGATCAGTTCTTGGATGTAATTAATTTATTTCAATTGAGTCCTGTAAGTGGATACTTGAATTGAGATTGATACTCCAAAATTGTTTGATTTAACATCATACAAGTGTGTCATAATTGATTGCAAATATGATGTCTAATTGGTGAGATGTACTACTGATTATACTTTCCTAGCCAACCATATCACAATTTCCTTGTAACCGGTTATGCGTGGGAGCAACTGTAATGCTCGTTTTGTTGAATTTAAATATCCATTTTGAAATATTATGCTATCTGCAATTTATTCATAATTGTCCAATTCTAGTATGAATTATTTGAAATGTTGCAGTCTCCACAATAAGTAATTTGAAAATAAATACCTTTACATAGCTTCATGCAACCAGTTTGAAAAAAATGCCTATTTGGAAAGAGTGAAGAAATTTGGGAAAATTTGGTTAAGGATATTATTGATTATATATTGGTTTTTAGCATAACTCTTGATGATCATCTAATATATTTGAAACAAATTTGCAATTTATTGAAGGAAAACAAGTGTTAATTTGCAGAACAATCACATGTTTATTTGGGGAATGGGTTTGGAGATGGAGAGTTGATAATTGACCTAGCTAATGTAGAAGCCATTTTAAAAATGGCTTGAGCTTTCTAATTTGATAGTGACAAGGAGTGTTCTAGGTGTAGTATAATACATAGTAGCAAAAATCTTTCTTGGGAATAACTTAGCAAACCAAAAGATAAAGATTTTTTCAATTAATAGGAAAAAGTTGGGTTAGCGCCAGGGTTTACTTAAATTTAAAAAAGTTGCCAAAATTACTATTGAAAAATTGAAATGTTGGTGTGAAAATGAATAGATTTGACCAAAATGCAAGTTCTATTGACAAAATTCACAATCTAATCACTATTTTCAAAATTTGTGAAAAAAATATTATTCTCAAAAATATTGCAACTAAATCATGCTTTGTGACTAGAAAATTAGGTTGACTGATTAGCTAAAAAACTGAAGTCTTTTGGGGAAAAAATTGGCAGCAAGGCCAAGTCACGATTAATTGTGATTTTTTCTAGATTATTGCTTCTATGGTATTATATTGGAGGAAATTTATCAAATTTTTCTCTACCAAAGCAGTGCCTTTATATTTTATAACAAGGAGTAGTAAGTCTTTTATTTGGAGTAAGAACAACAAAATACATTTGTGGAATTGAAGCATAAGAGTAGCAAAGCATTGTTATTAGTTTTACCTAATTTGCAGCAACCTTTTGAGATGGAAATGAATGCAGGTGATTGTGCTATGAGGGCTGTCCTAATACAAGGAGGTAACCTTGTATGCTGACATTTATAATTGTTCCTTGATCAATTTCGTATTACTATGTATTTGAGGAAAAAATATATACTCGTGTTCAAGTAGTTGAAAAATGGAAGCATTATCCAATTAGAAAAGAAACGATCATTCAAATAGATTGTCAACCTCCAATATTTGCAAGCCTCATTCAAAATTGCAGAAAGTACATTATTACAAATGGATGGGTTTCTTGCAAAAATTTCACTTGGTTATTGAATATGAAAGAGAGAGACTAACAACTTGGCTTATTTGTTTTTCTAGAGCTCCATTGATTTGAGGTATGTGTACTATAACTCAACTTGAGCCTTTTGTATAATATGCATATGCAAAAGAGTATGGGCATGATGCATATTTTGGGGAATCATTTCAGCAAGCTAAGAAGCCACAATTTGTAGGTTTTGAGCCTAAAAAGGACTTTTATCTCCAAGATGGAATGCTTTACAAGTTGGGTAAGATTTGTGTGCGTAGGGAGGGAAAGATTCAATTGATGATAGAGAAAATCATAATTAAAAAATTCAATAAAATTCTAGGTCATTTTAGTGTCACAAATAGAATACAAAATTTGTAGAGTTATGTTTGTTGTTCAAACCATAATTGAAAAACTTGGACTCTGTAATAACTCGACAGACCCAAATTTTTAAAAACTTGGGACTTGGCAAATACTCGGGGAAAAACTTGGCAATAACTCGACAAATTTATGGAACATTTGCAAATGCACAATTTTTAAAAATATTCTTAAAAAACACATATATAAACAGAATTTGTAGAACATATTACTGATTTCATCATATATAAATCAAAATTAGAGTTTAATACTATTGCTGATTTTAGATAGCTTCGGTCAAATATAAATGATGATTGCATTAATGCATCATCATCATTTATATTTAATCGAACTGTTCTTAAAATATAAAACCTTCAAATAAGTTATTCAAATTTCATATGATGATGATTGAAATTTGCAAATGGATAAAATTGGAATTCATATAATATGATTGCTGTTTGTTAAATACACGCATCTTAGTTTATGAGTAAAATAGAATGGTTTCGGTTGTTAAGAGAGCCCGTGCGCTCAAGGGACACGTCCTCTCATGAGACGCGTCTCTCCTTGAGGCGTATCTCTCTCATATAAATGGAACTTCATTCCCTTATTTGCAAACATTGAAATTGATAAATGTTCTGCAATCAGCACATTTGAAATACAAGAAGTAAAATCTGACTTAGAATTCTTGCACATAATTTCAGACTTATAATTTCCATAGGTCTTTTAGGATCCAAATTTGATAAGATTTGATAGCATTTACAACTATAATAACCCCCTCCGATCTGGGGTTTAACCAGGAAATACAAAACATAGATATTTGCAAATAAACCAATTTCCAAACAGTTGCAAGAAATTAAATAACCAGAGTTTATTAATGCTTCAATAAATACATAAAATCCATACTCGGAATCAACAACATAAATCTCAGATCTGGGAATGCTTGATCAACAACTGTGAATATCAACAATCTTCAAAATGTACCTTGAAAACTCTGTAAACCCTTGAATGATGGTCTCCAAGAAACTAATGAAGCTTTGTAATAATCTTTGTGTGAGACTATCTCTTAGAATGCCCTTGGGTGATCTTCCACACTTGTAGACATTGTCCTCTCTGAGGGTTTTCGTCCTCAAAAAAATTGAATCTCAAACTAGCAAACCCTGTTACTCAGCTCTCTCAATTTTGCACAAGTTTTTATAAAATGATTAATGATGATGAAAAAGCAAATGCCTTTTTCTTTTATACTCCAAATCTCCACTTGGACAAATAATTAAATAAAATAAATATTTTCTTTTTTATGCATTTGGCCTTTTTAAAATAATAAATTAATAAAGCATCATTAATATAATACTTTATTAATTTCCATTCAACCTCCTTATATCACCTTTTAATAAGTCATCATTAAATATTAATATTATTAAAGTCGAATAACTTTAATACTATAATAACCATTAATCCGCAATAAAGTACCCAACACTAGCTCAAATAGTGATCCGATCATATTTTTTGCATAAAGTCTTGATGATGATTGATCCAAATAAGACTTACTATAAATAGTATCTATAGGTGATATGACCAAGTGACTTACAATAAATAGTAATTATGGAGAAATCAACTAGAATGGCCTCCAAAAGGTCCACCACCAAATCACTGAGTCACTAAACAAGAGAAAATTGAGATAAACCTCTAAAAACCTAGCTGAGGAACCACTGAACACCCTCAAAAGGGTCCCCTAAACATCTTGTTAGCCTTCAGGAACCAGATAATAGGCTAACCATTGCAAGGATACAAATCCCCCCAAAAAAAGGGACATTATAGTCCGCCCTCCCCAAGATTGATTGTCCCCAAGCAATCCTCACCTAAACAACTAGGCCCCATCCTGATTGTCGGGTCCCCAACGAATGCTAGATCACTGAGCTGAATAAGCCAGAATGAAACATCATGCCTACTGAAGAGCGTAAATCTCCCTAGTGGGTCCCCTAAACATCTTGCTAGCCTATGGGAACCGTAGTCATAGGCTAACCCAAAAACCCAAACCATTGGCTAGAAAGGGGACATTACAGTTCGCTCTCCTTGAAATTGCTTGTCCTCAAGCAATCTCAACTCTGGATGCTGCAAAATCCCCTCATTCTCCCAAGTTGCATCCTGAACCAGCAGGTCCTTCCATTTAACCAAGGATTCCTTGATGACTCTCCGTCTCTAGTTACGCTCTCTGGTGTCAATGATAGCCTCGGGAATAAGAATCAATTTCCCCTCATGCAGGGGTGGTAATGTTGTATAAGGTGTCACATTATGCCCCAATGCCTTCTTGAGGCGAGATACACGAAACATGTTGTGAAAGATACTCTCTGCCAGTAACTCCAACTTGTAAGCCACCTCACCAATCCGCTTGGAAACTTGGAATGGTCCATAGTATCATCGCTTGAGCTTCTCAGAGCCACTCTTCCTTGGAGTGGATTGCCTATAAGGCTGTAGCATAAGATACACCATATCACCCTCCTCAAAGGAACACTCAACTCTACGTTGATCTGTATATTGCGTTTGTTGATTCTAAGCCTTATGTATATTCTCCTTTATAGATATCATGATGTCCTGGCTGTCTTGCAACATATCCTTCGCACTAGGCACCCTACTATCTCCAAATAAAAAATCCAAGAAATTGGGAGTGTCATAACCATAGAGTGCCATGAATGGTAACATTTGTATAGACATGTGGTATGTAGTAGTATAACAATACTCACATAAATGCAACCACTTGACCCATGCCTTCTGCTGCCCTGCAATGTAGTTCCTTAGGTATCCCTCCACCCATTTATTAACTATTTCGGTCTGTCTATCTGTCTGTGGGTGGTAGCTTGTGCTGGGAGTGAGTTTTGTGCCACTGAGTCTAAATAACTCCTGCCAAAAATGACTCATAAATGTGTTGTTCCGATCACTTACTATATTCCGAGGTAGCCCATGCAACTTGAATATCTCTTTGAAAAACAAATCAGTAACCTGCATTGCTATGAAAGTAGATGAAATTGAGAAAAAGTGTGCAAACTTCATGAGTTTGTCAACCACTACATAAATGCAATCCTTGGTCTAAGTTTTGGGTAAACCCATGATGAAATCTATGGATATGCACTCCCACTTCTGATTAGGAATGGGTAGGGGCTGCAATAAACCTATAGGGAAAGAGTGCTCCTGCTTGTTTTGTTGGCATGTAGGTCACTCTCTCACATACCTGAGTACCTCTGATTTGAGCCCTTTCCAAGTAAACCGCTCCCTAATCTACCTGTAGGTTTTAAAGTAACTTGGGTGACCTGCCCTAGGGGCATCATGAAAGGCTCTCAATATCCTTTTATCATAGAGGATCTTGGTACAAGAAAAATCCTCTCTTTGTAAATGATGAGGTCATTCACAAGGGTGTAGCTGTCATCTGCAAGTGTACCATCAATGAGCTTGAAAGCCCACTTATCCTTAGCATACTCAACTACAATCAAATCTCTCCAATCATCTGTAACCTCACCTAGACAACACAAGTATGGTCTCCTCAAAAGGGCATCAACAACTATATTTTTCTTACCTTTGACATATGCTATGTCAAAATCATAAGCTTACAACTCACTGACCCATTTTTGTTGCCGATCGTTGAGGTCACGTTGACTTAGGAAATGTTTCAGACTGTTATGATCTGTCTTCACTAAAAAATTGCTGCCCACCAAATACTGTTTGAATTTAGCCAAGGCATGCTTGATGGCTAACATTTCTTTATCATAAATGCTGTAACCCCTCTCAGGATCCCGAAGTTTCCTGCTCTAAAAAATGATTGGGTGCTTATCCTACATCAAGACAACACCAATGCCTTCTCCCGAGGCATTACATTGTAGCTCAAACGGTCGTGTGAAATCCAGAATAATAAGTATCGGACACGAGCTCATCAACTGTTTGAACTTCTCAAAATACTGTTGTGCTCCTGGAGTCAAAACAAATGCCTACTTCTTCGTCAAATGTATAAGTGCAGTTTCTTGCTATGAAAAGTTGTTGATGAAGCGACGGTAGAAACCACATAACCCAAAGAATCCCTTAAGTTGTGTGAGATTCATGAGAGGAGGCTAGTCAACTATAGCCTTCACCTTCTTGAGATCCATCTTGACTCCCTCAGCACCGATGATATGCCCCAAGTACAATAACCCTCTCATGCCGAAGTCACATTTTGATTCCTTGGCGAATACAGATTCGCTCTCCAGTGTGCCCAACACTGAATCCAAATGTTCTAGATGATCATCTTGAAATATCCCCCTAGGATATTTGCTCCATTTTCCAAAAAATTCACAAAATTTTTTACAAACAATATGCATGCAAACTGATTTCCATTTATCCAACAGGTTATACTGAAAATCATATAATATAGGACTGAAATAGAAATCTGAAATTACATAGGAATATTGCCTTTAAATCTTCAGAAGAATAACAACAGAGATATCCAATCGAAGCCACAAAACTTACAGTCAGTTTGGATAACCAAAAATATGTATTTGAAGCACAAAGTGAGACACCCGAGTGATATCTCCAACAATTAATGGGTTTCCGTCCACTGCCTCCAAGCTAGAGGGTTTCCGTCTTCAAACCTGCTGAAAGTCCAAGCTTCCCAGAATTCTCCAAGAGAAAATAATAACCAAGCATAAACCAAGCCCTCCTAAAAGTGAGCCCTTGCAACACTTCTGTAAACTTCTTATAAGAGCTCATTCACACTTTTTATCAATGTGGGATAAAAGATGCACTTCATTTCTTTTTTTTCCCCCTTATGTCTCCCTTCACTTTAAAAAAATAATAATAAAGTGACCTTTATTTTATAATTTGATATTGACTTAAAAGTCACTTTAAACTGCTTGTAATAAATAATTAAATTAAGTTGTCTTTAAAGTTATTATAATTTGACAACTTAAAACTTAATTATTTAAGTGATTTCTGATGTCCCAAAGAAGGGACATTACAGTCCTCCCTCCTAAGAGATTGCTTGTCCTCAAGCAATAGCAAGATCTCAAACAAATCTGAAGGATGTTCCATTATCTATTTGATGTGCCTGCATGATACAACTGAACTCAGCATCCCTGTCCAATTCTGCTTGACTGCTGAACAATCCACAAAAGAGCAAACCAATCTGCATATGTATTCCTAGATCCCAAGGCCAGGTCTGAAATCTAATTCCCTCATTATCTGAAGAAGTCAGCTTATTCTCTTTTTCACCTCTATGTAACCTGACATAATAACCATCTGAACAATGTAAACTGAAAATCCTAGAAGCTGCCAATCCTCCTTCCAAAGGAGAGGACATCTCATACCATGATGAAGTACAACTCGGTTTATACCAATCATTCAGTCTTTTCATATCTGTCATCAAAAACATGTTCAACTCATCAATTTGCGCGCTGAAAGAGAAATGATATGCACTCATAATGCACTCAAGCTGACAAGTACTCTCTTCTTTAGGCAAAAACCCATGCTCACATCCATTGAATGCATATCCATCATGCTTCCGCTGCTCTACTCTGTCAAAATTACAATCATGATTACTTGCATAGAGTAGATCCATCACCTTATGTTTGTCAAACCCACTCAGTATATTATTGTTTGAACTCATAAAATCCTTATCTTCTTTGTCCTGCTTGATAATTTCCTCATGCCCAACTTCTTCCAACATTGGAAGACCATTATATATTGATGCCCCATGACTGAAATTATTGTGAAATCTGCCTATCAAGCCTGTTGTAACAGCCATTTCACTGCTGCAAGCTGATTTGTCATCATCAAAATTCATGAGTTCGTTTCCTTGTTGGTCCTTCTGCTCTTCCATGAAATCATTTGAATAACAAACGGTGGACACATTGTGCATTGATTCTTGCCTACCAATAGGATTGATCCCTTCAATAATTTGCATTATCCCTATGCCCTTGGAATTAACTTCTTCTTCCTTGAGCGTGGCTGAAATAGAAGTCTGATTTTCTACTTGATATAATTTATAATGGGTCATGTTCAGCTGTAAATATAGCTCATCCACCTCTCTCTCCTTGTCTTCGGCGATTCGAATTGCAAGATCCCTATCATTGAGTAATTGCAAGTAGTTTGATTTCATCTTCTCTAATACTTGGATTTTGCATAAGAGGGTGCTATTGAATCCACTTGCCAATTCTCCCTTCTTTTCCTTACTCTTACTTTCCCAAAGTATATTTTCAATGTTCCTATGAATATTGTCATAATGAACCAAGGCTGCCACAATCATGTCTTCACTAACCTTCAGCTGATTCTTGAAACCATATGGTTCAAAAGCCTCATCTTGAAAGACATTTCCTGTTTTGCCTTCCAATTCAGTCCCTAGAGTGTCACCTTCTTGGCATGTTTCATAGCCACTCATGTTTTCCATTCCCGAGTTCATCAAATAAGCAACATTATCTTCATTCACTTCCTCAACCAAACCACTATGCTGAGCTTCAAAAGCACAATCCTGTATGAGTAAATACTAAACTATTACTACACGCTTCCTCAAATCTTTTGGTAGTGTTATAAATGTCTTCATAAGCCTCATACTCAACTTTGGACTGATCTAAATGCGTGGTCATTGATGCTGTTATGTCACCATTCTCAGAGGATTCTTTGTCATAAGAAGATGCATTTTCTTCATTAGAAATACCCTAGAACTCTTAACTTATTCCCATCCTGTATTAGATCATTTTTATTAGGAACAATATCAACAATTTCACAACAAGTTTCAATGTATTCTTCATGAAGAAATGGAGAGTTTAAATCCAGAGGACTTATCTCTTTACAAAGTTTATCTACATCGATCTCGAAACCACCAACAAAAAGCTTACAGTGCCTCTCACATGAAGCAACTTGTTCTCCATCCTCTTTCCTACTTGTTCCATCTTCTTTTCTGTAACCATAGCTGATTCCATCTCCTCACAAACATTTGTGTCATTCTGTTGGGGTAAAACTGTGGAATTCCTATCTTCTGGTCCAAACTTCTTTGGCTGACTTATCTTCCTCCCTAACCCCACAATTATGATTAGGTGTCCAAGTCTCCTGACATGTGAAACAAATCTGCTCTCTCCTCATTTGGTTCTTACTTTTTTTGGAAGAACCTGCACCTTGTAAGCCCATTGAGATAAGTTCATTTTCAGTCATCTGTTTCTTGAACTTTTCAATCTTCCGCTCAATCAACCCTTTTGAGAGCTTATAAGCCATAGGCGAGATTTTATGCTCCTTTCTCCGAATGGCCAACAAGTCTAATTGCAACTGCTTACAAATATTATCATTCTCATATAAGATTAAGGACATTATAGTTTGCATACAAGCTCTCACATTGGCTGGATGATGTTTTCTAATTTCAATTAGGAAGCATTTAAATAGTTGTAGAATTAATTTATCACATTTGAGGTCCAACATAATGATAAATGGTCTAGTCTTTTCCATGATTTCTAAAATCTTAGCCCTCTTACCAAAAGTAGGGGCTTTGACTTCATGTAACCCATGCAGGCCCTCCCCAATCAATTGTAGAACCTTCTTCAGTATGTCATCATTATAGGGTGCAACAGGAGCTATTATTCTTATGATTTCACTATGACAAGAAGCAACTGCAAGTCTCACCTCTTCACCAGGTTGTTCCAATAACCTGTGCTGGACCAAATCCAGCATTGAGGGTTGCAAAGCCCAATTCAAAAGCCTCCAATCTGCCTGGTCTACTTTGGACAAATATGTGTCTAATTCCTCCAACTTAGAGAGAACATCATCAGGAATTTTCATGGACTTCAATTGTAATCCAATTACATAGAGCCTATTTCCTAATTCCCTTTCTTTCTGCAGGTCCCTTAGCTGTTCGCCATTAAATGTGTCATTAAATTCTTTTGAGAAAAAAACACTTTTTTGATCTGCCATCATCTTCATTCTGTTTTTTGAGATAAACTTAACAAAATTGATACCACCTCTATTTGTATGAAGGTTTCGTCTCTTCTGTCAAGTTTATTGATTAGACATTTTGTCAACATATCATGTGCAATCTGAACGTGAGTTTCAGACTAACTATTTTAAGTATATCTCAGGTTGCAGGCTTAGTTTGTTTGTCTGCTTAATGCAATTGATGAAACTTGGCAATGATATTCAATGTACTCAGGAACAAAATTAAATATATGAGTGTAGAACCAACATTAAGAATTGTAGGATCTGACCTTTGATTCAATTGCAGGATGTTTGATTCAATGTATAAAGGATTAATACCACAAAGATAAACAAACTGTGCATGAAATTTGTTTACAGAATCTCAAATATTTGCTGCCCCTTCTAAATTAGAATTCTGCTGTTCCATTCCAGATTATAAAGAACTTACATAGAATGTTTGCAACCTGAATATATAGCAGGAATATCGTTTGCTGATCTGAACTGGACCAAATTTGGGAATATTTGAAATTGGGTAATTCGCCTGGAATATTTGAAATTGGGTAATTTGCCTGGAATACAATATCTGCAACACCTTTCAGCAGTGAACTTTGACTCCTGCATTAACAGATACCAGTGATGGCCAGCAAAAATTACATGGCATTCTGTAATATGAATGAATGAAATATTTTAATGACGTCCACGAAACTAAACAGTCTAAGGGACCAAGACAAAACCAGGCCTAATCTGTCTTCATGCTCTTTTCCAAGTCGAGTCTCCTACTATTAATTTTGACTAGAAGGCTAGCCGTCTGATTAATCTTGTCTTCCCCAAAGAGCTGGTGCATATTATCAATTTTCAAACTATTTTCGTGTTGAGTACGGATATCCTTGTAAGCGGTGCATTTCATGATGAAGTGCCATTCTGTTTCCACAGTCTCCTTATTGCAGAAAATACAAGTTCTTTCTTCCCAAGTTTCTTTGGGTATCTTCCACCTACCGGTCTCACACCTAAGGTGATGTGATCTTGTCCTCAATTGCGCAACTAACAACCGTGCTTTTCCTTTAATAGCTGCACCTAGATAAGTTTTTTCACCATGATCCTTTTCACATTCATGAAACCACACTATGCTTCCGTTGGTGCTAGTCGCTCCAGCAACTATAATCAATTCATGCCTTCAAACTGCAATTCAAGATATCCTTGTGAGTTCCTTGCTATTCCCTCTTCACAATCAACTACTCCTTAAAAATACATAGCTTCGGCTAGCAGAGATAAGCCGCCACACTTCACATGTCGTTTTCAAATGCTGCATAATTCTTCCCAGACAATCACGTCGGACTTAGAGAAATAAATGTCTCATTCAAAGATGCGATAATCTTCTTATTTTTTTATAGATTATATTCTATTGACTTGGGAGGTTATGCGGCTCTTTCCAATGGTGCATTTTCCAGCTGCGTCCAACTATATAGTTGCCCATTCAAATATAATCTCCTAATCTCTTATGCAATCCGTCAATGAATAAATCCGCCCAGACTATAGAAATGTATTCACTATATATTCCAGTTGAGAGCCACGATAATGTTACATGTATTTGCCGAAATATTTCAATAGCCAGATTTGATTTCAATACAATGGAGTCAATAATATTTTGGGCCCACAAGAAAATAATCTTAGTATGAGTCGGCTTTAATAATATTACTTCCTCAAATATTGTTCGCCTTGATTAATCTCTTAGTCACAAGAAATCGGTTCCTCTAAATATTGTGATCGTTCTATTTATTTTAAACTTCAGGTACCCAAAATAATATATTCCCAAAGTAAAAAATCTTCAGAAAATATTAGCAAATATTTGTTACACCATCCGGGTCTCATGGCTTATAAAATAAGATACATTATTCTTCAGCCAAATCATTCTTATTTTCCCAATAAACATTTGCCCACAATTGCAATATATGAAATCACGTCGACCATATATTTTCAATACATTTCTTATATTACTCACGACAACACTTAATAAGAACTCACACCATATTTAGCTCTGATACCACTGAAATATCCCTCTAGGATATTTGCTCCATTTTCCAAAAATTTCACAGAATTTTTTACAAACAATATGCATGCAAACTGATTTCCATTATCCAACAAATTATATTGAAAATCATATAATATAGGATTGAAATAGAAATCTGAAATTACATATGAATATTGCCTTTAAATCTTTAGAAGAATAACAACAGAGATATCCAATCGAAGCCACAAAATTTATAGTCAGATTGGATAACCAAAATTATGTATTTGAAGCACAAAGTGAGACACCTGAGTGATATCTCCAACAGACAATGGGTTTCCGTCCACTGCCTCCAAGCTCGAGGGTTTCCGTCCTCAAACCTGCTGAAAGCCTAAGCTTCCCAGAATTCTCCAAGATAAAATGATAGCCAAGCATAAACCAAGCTCTCTTGAAAGTGAGCCCTTGCAACACTTTTATAAGCTTCTTATAAGAGCTCATTCACACTTTTTACCAATGTGGGATAAAAGATGCACTTTATTTCTTTTTTTTCCCCCTTATGTCTCCCTTCACTTATTAAAAAATATAATAAAGTGACTTTTATTTTATAATTTGATATTGAGTTAAAAGTCACTTTAAATTGCTTGTAATAAATAATTAAATTAAGTTGTCTTTAAAGTTATTATAATTTGACAACTTAAAACTTAATTATTTAAGTGGTTTCTCATGTCCCAAAAAGGGGACATTACACATCTCAAGTCTTGCTGAAGACTAGTATATCATCGAAGAAGATGAGGATTGTCTTCCTCAATTGATCTATGAAGACCCTATTCATACATGACTAAAAGGTGGCTAGAGCATTGGTTAGGCCGAAAGGCATAACGAAAAGCTCATAGTGACCGTAATGGCAATAAAATGCTGTCTTCTCCACATCCTCCTCTCTTCCCGAATTTGGTGATAGCCGGATTGAAGATCTGTCTTGGAAAAGAAACATGCTCCGTGCAACTCATCAATCAACTCATCAATCCACGGAATTGGGTACCTATTCTTTATAGTCTTCTTATTCAATACTCTGTAGTTGATACACATCCACAAAGTGCCATCTTTTTTCTTCACTAGGACAACGGAATACGGAAAGGGACTTTTACTTGGTTTGATGAGATCCATCTCCAGGAGTTCCTTTATCATCTTCTCGATCTCATCCTTCATCCTCTTGGGATGCCTGTAGAGAGTGATAATGACTTGCTTAGCGCCATCGTCAAGCTTTATAATGTGCTCATACCCTCTGTCGGGTGGTCTCCCATGAGGTAAACTCTCAAACACCTTATTGTGTTTGTCTCTCAATGCCTGTATGTCGGGTGGATACTCATGCTTCTGCTGCTCCACCTGCGATGGCAAGGTATAACACTTTGCAACCCACTCAACTTGATCATGCCTGATCAATCTCTCCATTCTCTTGAGTGAGATAACTCTAAGAATCCCATCTGGCATACCCCTCAATACATGTTTCCTACCATGGACCTCAAATTTCATCTCCATAGCTCGCAAGTTGAGGGTAAACTCACCAATAGCATGAAGCCACTTCATGCCAAGTACAACATCCAACTCTCCCATGCTAACCACATAAAAATCTGCCTAGAACTCATAGTCGTTCAGCTGCAATGTGAGATTTGAAATCATTTGGTTACATTTGAGAGTAAACCCATCAACTACTCTCACATTGAATCCCTTGAATACCTCGGCCTTGAGTCCACGCCTAGCAACCAAGCCCTCATCTATGAAATTGTGAGTAGCTCCTGTGTCAAGCAATGTAACCACACGCTGTCCACTCAAGGCTCCTCTAATCCTGAAGGATCCTTCTCTCTGAATGCTTGAGAGTAGAGTTGTAGGTGGCACTTCATCTCTTTCTTTTTTTGACCTTTCTGATGCATTGCCTTCATCATTTTCTTCCTGATCAACTTGCTGGTCTGAATTTTCTGAGTCTGATTTATCAGCATAATAATACTTCATCTGATTTGCTTTACCCCGAGAAGAGCACTTATGACCTCGTTCCCACGACCCTTTGCATTTGAAGCATAGTTTTTGTCTTCTCAAGTCTTTGATGGTCTCATCACTGAGTCTTTGAGGCGATTTCCTTTGCTGATCAGAAAATTTATTTGGTGCCTTATCTTTAGAAAAAGAAAATGGTTTTGACGGAAACTTGTTTTTTGGGGCAACAAGCTCCATATCTCGTGCCTTCTTCATAGCGTCTTGCAATGAAGGTGGATCAAAATCCTTGATCCAACCACATAACGGTTCTAGGAGACCCTCACTGAAAAGTACCACTAATCTCCTCTCTGATATACTAGTAACCATCACTGATAATTGTTGGAACTTTGAGATATAGGCCTCTAGTGACCCAACTTGCTTAAGCTGTGCAAGTTCTCGGAAGAAAACCTTTGGATCTCTCTTGTCAAATCATTCGATGAGTTTGTTAGTGAACTCATCATAAGGCATGATTGACTTGTGTCCCAATGTCACTAATCCGTGGTACCACCACTTGTGAGCTATGCCATTAAGATGTAGCATAGCAAACTTGATTGCCTCTTCCTCAGGCATGGGCCTCGAGGAAAGGAAGTTATCTAACTTCTGAACCCAGGCACAAATTGTACATCGATGGCCACCATCAAAATGCTCCAATGTGATTTTGCTCACTGCTTGCTAGAGATCCTTGTTGCCCTGTGGTGCTCTCGTCTCTAGCCTGTCAGCTGCCACTACTTTCTGTCTCCTTTGGTTCAAGAACTAGTCAAATGTCAACATGTTCTTGATGTCGGGAGGAAGTGAAATATACTTTGTATGGCTGGCCCTAACATCATCGACCATGGTCGTCGGCCGCTCAGGAGGCTGTTCTTGATGAGCTTGAGCCTCAACCTTGCGTGTAAAAGTAGGTTGCAAGGCCTCGATGTGGAGTTGAGTGAAATATTTGGCCTTTTCTCGAGCTATGTATTAGAACTACCAAGATTATTAAGATGTGTTGTATGACCAGGAGTAGGAACCTGGTTCATCTTCTGCAAGAACTCGGCCAAAATATCCATCATAGTATCAAATTTCCGCTCTCCTAGCATCTGGGCTAATGGAAACAACATGCCCTTTGTCTCTTTCTGCCATTGCACCTACAACACTTTCACTATCACTGGATAGACTCCTTGGTATCTCTGGAGAATCATGGATACCTAAAACCCTTGAAATAGTTTCACCCTCCGGTAGTTGCGGAGGTTGCCATAGCCGTGAACCCCTCTGATAAGTTTGTTCTTTCTCACTCATGAATTGACTACACAAGATGGTAGAATATTTTGTGCTTGGTATCACTATGATGTCCCCTTGGGGTTTCAAAACTGTTTTTTGAGTTTTTGAATGTATTTTGATTTTTTTGTTTTTTGGAGCAAAAAATGGCGCTAGAAATTGAAAGACATTGCAAAATGCTTAAACAAGAAGGAAAATGCATAAATGAAAGATGACCCAGTTATTCGTTATTGATTAGAAATATAATTAGAACATACCCATAAGCCAAAATGCAAAAGTTTGAAACTTGGATTTTTACACGACAATCACGACAATCTGATACAAGGACGTCATGCTTCAATCTGCTCATTTTTCATCTTGATTTTGATGCTGATTTGCTGAATGTTGTTAGATGCCTCCAAACAAGGAATTTGCAGCTTTCAAATCAGATCGGTTTGTTTCCACAAGGCCACGTCCCTCCTTGGCTATACGGCTTGCCTCTTTTTGCTCACACGTGCCACATATGGATGGAGTTTTTTGTTGTTTAAACCCCAAGAACCAAACTGAAACTGTACGGCCTGAAAATGGAGGTAAATCTGATCAAGTACGGCCTCCCATGCTGATTTGCTACGTGCTAATGCAAGAACTAGCTGATCTTCAATTCCCACGTGCCAGTTATGATGTATTAATCTGCCATTATTTATTCTTCAACCTTTATTCTGATCTGCTAATGGAAACACTGTAAATGCTGATTAAATCTACTACTAAAGTTTGTGAGATGCTCGGATAATGACCTGTGATGGAGACCATTCAATCTAGAACCCTTGGACGGTCTTTCATGCCTGTAGATCCTGTCCTAATCAAGGGTTTTCATCCTCTGATCAGCTTGAAGTTTCAAACTTGCAAACTTGTTGCTCAACCATTGTTTTTGTAAATAATATCTTGAATGATGAAAACAATGTTCTTTCCTCTCTTTAAGCCTTCTCCAAATCCAACGCCCAAGTTAGGGTTTTGCCTTTTCAATAATAAAATATTAATATTTCTCCATCTCAAAATCCCACACCAACTTGGCTTTGCACAATATTTTAATATTTTGTCTTTGTCTTGAAAAGCACCCCCTTCACTTAAATATTAATAAAGTGACTTAAAATACATTCTTTTAATAAAGTCACTTAATTACTTTATTAATGGCCAAGTTATAAAGTACTTTATCAAAGCAACTTTATAACATTAAATTAATAAGTCACTTAAATAATAGAATATCATTAAAGTAACGTGACTTAATAATTCAATAACTCTTGGCAAAGGTTTAGCAAAAATCTCCCGAGAGTGTCCTATCACCATTACCAACTGCAGGTGTGTCGTCACAGAGCTTGTGTCATGTTCCCTAGATTTTAGCACTAAAATAAAGCATCAAAATACAAATAAATAAATGAAATAAATAATCAAATACATATTACAAATATAAATATAAATATTAGCAATTTAACACTATTATATTTTAGTGTTGAAATATGAATAACTAAATAAGATAATATAAATATCAAAATACAAATAATGATACCATTATAATTAAAATGCAACTGTCTAATGAATAGAACAACTAATATCATTAATTGTAAACATCATAGTAATAAAATATTCACAAGGAAACAATATGAAATAATATCCACAAGACACTAGTATTAATAAAACATGACTATGCCCTAGTAATAAATAAACAAACCTAAATACCATCGATTCTTATCCTTAACAGCAATCCCCTTATCTAAGAAATTTTTTTTAAACAACAATTTATATTACTCATAAAAGACAAAACAAAGACAAAACAATGATTAGCATGTGAATAAACTAAGAGGTGCAGCCATGCCCTTTCACAAACGAATGGCCATGTCTCTTGGTGGATCGTGCTAGGTATAAGGGTAGATAGTTTCGAACAAGAAAGGGGGGATGAAGGGAATCGAATGATTGTGAATAAGGACGGGTAGATACCATGGCTGGCTGGAAGATATAATAATATTTGCAGATCGAACATATCGGAAAGGCAAGCAGCAGTGAAAAGAATAAAGGTGTATGTGGCTGTAAGTCAAATATAATAATATTAAAATATATATGTACATATATTCATGCCAAGATAATAATTATATATATATATCCATGCCAAAGTAATTATTGTAAAATGAAATCAATTAGAAGTAATGATATGTACAAAGACAATAATGATACTTGCAGCAATTATTGAGCCTTATAAGTAATGGTAACTCTTTAATATAAACATAAGTAGATTAGGTATATTTATGAATTGTCCTCATCCTATGATCAATCCAGTATAAGGTTGAAGGAGGCGAGTAAGGAATCAGAAAATGTGGAGAGATACAACAACTCAGGTGATGTATTCACTTAGCAATAATATTTAGCATATTTTGAATATAAGAAACCGATATTGCTAATCTTATTATTGGTGTTGCTAGACTCATTAACTGTATTGTAATTGGCCTCGTTGCATAAACTATTGTGGGAATACACATATGATAATAATTTAAGGAATTCACTCATATGATTGCATTTAGATTTGTTTGGTGCTGAATCTTATCTTTAAACTGCATTATCATGGTTAGAAAATAAGATCATAAGAATGAACATATATTAAATGGCTACATCTACTTGTGCATCATTAATACATTTCTTTAAATACATCTCATTTGGTTATATGCTCATGCTCATACTCATAAAGCATAATGAATATAGAAGAATCAATAATAAATGCATGTATATATGTGACTGAACAAAAATTGTTTGCTCCGTGTTTGTTACCCTATTAGGATGGGGGAAACATTCACCAAGTGGTTTGCCTAAAAACCCCACCCTCAGGCCCGTATGCCCAAGGCAAGGGTTTGGTCATGACTGGTGGGGGTCTCACCTTAGATTTTGTTACATAGAGGGGTGATAGGCCTTAGGCCCTTGGTCTTTAGAGTTTACCTCCTCTCCTAATAGGGCTAGTGTCTTTCAAGGTACTGCTATGTGTGGAGAATGCATGTACTAAGCCGTTGGGAAAGGAGGATTGTGGTGAACAACCTCCCGTGCCTAACATGAAGGCTTCAAGGTGGATCCACCTATGGCACTCCTCTTATGTCTTTCATGATTGCTTTTATGATTATGTTCATATTTTGGATATCTAGATATTATTGCTAACAATTATATATGTTATTAAATTGGTGAATGCAGATTTCAATCTAGGATGATTTCATTAGTGTAAAACCTTCTGTTTGAAAAGAAGAACCCCTAAACCTAATCTACAGGCGAATTGTAGGGCAAACCAGGTAAGGGACATTACAGCCTGATATTACTTATTATAAATAGCAAGTATTAATGGTGAACTCCTGAAATGCCTTAGAACGACCAACCGAATGCTAGATCACTGAGCTGAATAATCCGAAATGAAACATCACACCTATTGAAGAGCTTGAATCTCCCTAGTGGGTCCCCTAAATGTCTCACTAGCCTACGGGAATCGTAGTCATAGGCTAACCCAAAACCCCAAACCACTGGCTAGAAAGGGGACATTGCATTGACCCCCTTGAGTATACCAGATTTTATGGTTATGAAAATGATTGAAGACAACAGTCTCAGGCAATGCAAATGATCTAAATGACTTTGATGTAGATTATTTTCCTTTTGGTGCTCCAAATCAAAAGCTTCCTAGAATGATTATTCTCCGTACTGCATAGGTTATTTTCCCTTGATAATCGATGATAATGAATGCACATGGAATGCCTTTATATACCATAACATAGTAAGTAATTGTGCAAATGTGTACCAAGTCAGCTCATAACAAGTAGTGGAATAGGCAAGAATCAACAAGATTTGAAACTTAAATTTTCAAAATTTGGCTCAATTTTGTGTAGTGCAGGATCAATCTCATATGCTGTGGGATTCACTTGGGACAAAAAAGTGCTAATACCAAGATAGTGAAGGAATATATAGGAGTGGGTGCAAGGATAGGTGTACTAAATGGTAGATTTATAGGAATATGTGCAAATGTGGATAAGATGTGATCAAATATATAGGAATGATTGAATAGAAAGGAGTGAGGGATTGAGGAATGAGCCCAACTTTACACAAGAAATGTACCATTTTTTGATATATAATTGCATTAGACCATTCCATTAAATTGGGCCAAACTAAATGAAAATTGGCATGAATATTCACATTTCCCCATTACTATATATACATACCTCTTGTTTCTTAACCCAAGTCCATGGTTTGACTTCTGGTATGTGATCAAATTTTTTCTTGTGGTCATTTCTTCTTTGGCTCATGGCCATTGTTTTTCGTAATGTTAGCTGTTTTTGACCTCAACTATGAAAAAGTGGGATACAAAAGGGTTCAACCCAAGATATAACAGGTGCAGCCAAGATATGGTAGGTGCACCTAAAGGACTCAAAACATTGGAAACATATAAAACAATGGGTGCTACAACTAACTTTTCAAGAAAGAGATATCAGCAGTTTGATCGAATATGTTGAAGCAATTGGTTTTTTTCAATTTGTTCAATATTTTTATTTTATACAAGACAAAGGAATGGTGGATGACCCTGATTCTAAACTAATAGATAACTTAACTCGGACCCTTTTAAAGAAACAAATTGAAAAAACCAGATAATAAGATCCCAAGTCAAATGAATCAAAATAAAGATATGTCGGTGGAAGTTAAAAGTTACAATAAAGAAAATTGAATGAATTTCAATGTAGTTTCTCTTGAGATTTGAATTCAAATATGATGTCTATCAAGAATGGTCTATGATGGATGAATCCTCGATTCAATGTGTTGTTATTTTTGAAACCTCTTAGTATTTTATTTCGTATCTTCTTTATTTGCTTCATAAAAGGTATCATAATAGTATATCAGCGGAGAAGATATCATCACCAGTTTGAATATTGTAAGGTAGTATGATATTATACGCAATGACCAGTCTCACGAATAATTATAGAATATTCTCAACAATGCCATCAAAATTCAGGTTCTGTTTTGTTTGATTTTGATATTTCCTAGTCTTTGTTTGTAGACTTCCTCCAGTATCTTAAAGATGCAGTTATGTAAATAGAATATAAATATAAGCCATTTTTTATATATCCTGTGTTGTAAACTTGTATGCCAACCTTTTGCCAATTATTTAATCAGAAAAGTAGTATTAAATTTTGTTAGGTTTATATAATCTGAAGTGTTAGTTTGTAGTTATGTATTAATGCTGTGTTAATTTAATTGTTTGTGGTTAATAGTTTAGATAGTTTTTAGTTATTGATGGGTATTTGATGGTTATGCGAGCGATTGAAAAGAGATGGCTTTATAAACCTATATTCAACAATGTAAATCTAATCCACACAATTCTCCTTTTATATCATTAGCAGATATAAATTTTTATTATTTCTGTATATTTGATCCTGGATCTTCTAGAGGTATTAGAGCATGATAAACTGAAAAATGGGAGGATAAATATAGCTTCTCTTGAGGTGTTCGAGAGAAAATTTGATATTGTTAAAGTTGCAATAGAACTGTTTCATGGTAGCATTATTGCTGGTTCTGCATGCTGCTTTTATGCCAATGTCTGACATTACAGTCATTTGAAACAGAACAGCACATTTTGAACTTTGCAGTCAAATGTTGAAAATATCGTTCTTTGAAAAATACCAGTTGACTCATGTGGATGTGCTGTGTGAAGTCAAAGTTATGTTGAGTTAGACAAGTTATAAACTTAAAAAAAACTATGTACGTAATTTGGCCGTGGCATATTCACGGTATTACAAAGAGAGTTTTTTTTGAAAGCAAATTAAATGTGGGAGTGAAAGAAGCGTGATAAAATTGTGAAAGAAAGGCCTTAGAAGTGATGTCATTCAAGAAATTGTAGGTTTTACTCTGATTATTTGCATGAGAATTGTAGTGGTTTGGGTCTTTGAGGAGAAGGGTTCAATTCCCATCAAATGAATTTTCGTCAAATTTATGTTATTTTTTATAAGTTTTATATTATTTGGAACTTTTGGAGGCATTGTTTTTTAATTTAAAAGGCAGATTTTTTATTTTTTTAGAGAATTTAGATGTAAATAGGTGTATTATCATTTGCAATTGGCATGTTGCATTATGCACATAGGCTCTTGCATATACATATCACATTAATTATCCGTGCTATTAGAGATTCTAATGGTACATCTAGCGAATAGATCAAAATAGAGGTTGGAAGACCCATAGTAGGCTGGAGAAATATTTCCCTCTTCAACTAGCTTCTTGCTCAAAGATTGAGCACGTTGCTTGAGAGACAGTTTTGGTGGTAGTTGTATTTCCTTTCAGTTCGATGGTTTTAGTTTTTTCAGTTTGGCGTGCTGTGTTCAATATTGGTTTCCTTTTGTTCAGCATTGATGACTAATAGTGGTTTGGTGGAGATATATCATTTCGCCCACCTCTTGACTGATAGGGGGTAAAGTAGGTCTTCATGATGAGTCAATGAGTGGTTTTATACCTTTGATAGGGGTTACCTATACTAGAGAAGTAAAGGCAAAGCGGGGTTAGTTGATATTTGGTTAAGTTTATCATTGGTTGAGGATGAACTCTACGGCTATAGGTACAAGGAATCATTAGGATAGTGGTTATTATAGTTGGACAATCAAGAATCTTGCTCATATTGCATGTGGTATAGATGGTCAAAGGCTGATAGATAATGAATTTCAACATGATTGTGCCAGGAAAAGGCAAATAGATCTTTAGATTTTGGGAGCTAGTGGCATAGAGCTCTAGATGTAATGGACTGGTAGGTTTTTATGGTTAGGCATTAGGAGGATTCATTCAGGTTCAACATGGGTTGATCAATGCCAGGAGATAGGAGACTTAGTTTATAGAGTGGCAACATGAGACAAATTGATGGATGCTCTAGATCATGTTTTGGTCTAGATGTAATGGACTGGTAGGTTTTTATGGTTAGGCATTAGGAGGATTCATTCAGGTTCAACATGGGCTGATCAATGCCAGGAGATAGGAGACTTAGTTTATAGAGTGGCAACATGAGACAAATTGATGGATGCTCTAGATCATGTTTTGGTCTCCTTTGGATAAGGGGGGGTTTGCTAGATTTATATGATCCAAACTGTTAGCTTGTGACTATGTATTAATGTTAAGTTAGTTTAATGGTTTGATGTTAATAGTTTAGGTAGTTTTTTTGTTATTGATGTGTATTTGATAGTTACTTGAGTGGTTAAAAAGAGATGTCTTTATATGCCCATACTTGACAATTTAAATTTTACCCATATAATACATTTTGTGTACTCTTTTTATATCATTTGCAGATATAAATTTTTATTATTATTTCTGTGTATTTGATCCTGGATCCTACAAATCTTGACTATCAACTGCTACTTTTCTTCAATAGTCAATGATATGTTATTTCTTAGTTCTCTCATTTGCCATTTTTAAAATACATAAACAACGAAAGAATTATAGGTCCACTTACCAGATCTTCATTGATCACGTGGAAATCCTTGCATTTTTGAAACCTGTGTATTAGAATTCAGTGTGATGTTTCTTTTATAAGATGACAATTTGGAGATATTTTTAGTTCAAGGTTTTTAAAGATTGTAATTTCAACACATGGATATCTGCTGGGTATTGCAGGTAGAATGCAGGCATCTAAAATGGGAGTCAGCCTCTCAAGATGACCTACAAAACTGTGGTGCAGAAGTAATGTGCGTGCTTGTTTTTGTTTACTACCTTACGAGATTTTGAACACATTGTTAACAAGTAATATTTACTTTTCTTTTGGTATCATTTGCTTCTTAACAGATTGGGAGCAGATATTATCTATGATATTTCATGTGTACCACCCCTTGTACGGGTGTTTACTGCACTTCTGCGGACTAGGAGGTCATCAGATTTAAAGCAGTTGATAACCAATTCCAAGAAAAGCTCTTTTGAGGGCATGATTACAGAAGAGAAGCTGGATGAGAATTGCAACGAAAATAAAGATTCAAGCATCTTTTACACAAGTACATATCCTGTTGCATATATAGCAACGGTTATTAGGAACATTGATACATTCAATTGTTTTCTGAGATTAGCATTTGAAGCTGGCTTAAGAGTTATAAATATAACAGAAGTGACGGGTTCATTGAACCTGTTGCCTTACTTATCCAGTTTTGATAGATCATCCGTTAATTTGTACAGGATCTCATCTCTGCATTCTTGAGACACATTGTAGTTGAAAAACACAAAGCTGAATTTCTTATAATAGGAATTGTTAATTGCACAGGGCAATTTTAAGTGGATATGTAATTTTATCCTTGCATATAAATTTTATCTAAATTTTCATATTACCAGGATTAATTTCTGAGTTGAATTGGTGTAATTGGAGAAACTAGATAACAGACAATACAAGCTTCCAGATTTATAGACCAATTTATAATTATTCGGTTCTTAAAACGGAAATTGTAGAACGGCTGTAATAACCCCTCTTGATTACTACAGATTTTTTCCTTCTTCACAAACCTTATTGAATTAATGTAATCTTTACAATACTGTTTTCCATTGTTACCTTCTAGTCATCTATATCATTAATGTTGTTTCTACAGACGGGATCATTGTTACTTAAGATCATCTGTACTAATGAATGGTACATACAACATATGACAGAAACATACAAGTACGCAATTTTTATCAATCAAGGTCATCTAGTATTACCTTATGACATCATGATCAACTGATAACAACTGCAATACCAATTGAAAAATCCTTAACATGGATCATTACAGAAGTTATGAGAATTCTAGTTACAAATACATCCACGAGTCAATGACAATAGCATTACATCCCATTAATAAAATGAATAAAAAGTAAACATGTGCCTTATGCTTAAACATCAACAAGGTAGATCTGAAGTACTTCATTTATGAATGAAATCATGAATTTGCATGACTCGGTAAGATCGCTTGGATCTTGGTTTTAGGTGCAAGGGTGCTTTGGCAATTCCAACCATGTAAACAAGAATACCCATCCATCTCAACCATTTGGACATTGTTGGCCTTTCAATGAGAAGGTTCACAATGGCAATAACCTAGTGACCTAATGTACATGGGTTAACTCAACTTAGTTACTTAAACTCACTAGGTTACCATTATCAACAGATTATATACACATGGTGATTGACACATACATAGTGATTAGCAAGTAATGAGAAGTGGATGTGACCCTATTACATACAACTTCTCATTAACTAGTCCATTAACTCTTACCCTTTAAGTACATCCCAACTAGAAAAAGAAATGATGGTGCACCTCATATGACACCATTCCCCCTTCTTGTCCTTGGTTAATTGTCAATTGTGATGATGAATCAATCATCCCATATTGTTTGCAATCATCATCAACTAGGATAAATGTAAAAAAAACACGTGCCTATTAATGATATTTATATAGCATATTGAACCTTTTGAGTGATTGGATCCTAACAATATACATGGTGATTGACTCATGCATACATAGTGATTAGCACATAATGAGAGGTGAATGTGACCCTATTGCATACATCTCATTAACTAGTCCTTTGACACTTACCCTTTAAGTACATCCCAATTAGAAAAAGGAATGATGGTGCATCCCATACGACACCATTCCCCCTTCTCATCCTTGGTTAATTGTAAATTGTGATGATGAAGTAAGCATCCCATATTGTTTGCGATCATCATCAATTAGGTATAAATTTTTAAAAATATGTGCCTATTAATGATACTTATATAGTCTAGTGAACCTTTTGAGTGATTGGATCCTACCATCTACTGGTTGCATGCTACTGGTGAAAGTCTATCCAACTTGGAATGATGTAATTTTTCGCATCCATCACTTGCAAATTATTGGTGAAAGTTGACTAAGCCTTATCATAATGTGAATATCTTCTAAATCTATCACCTCTATGCTATCAATGGAAGTCAATTATACCCTACGATATGACGATTACTTCCTAGCATCTATCATCTACATCCTACTTGTGAAAGTTGGCTAAAACACACTTGTATTGGACTTGGTTTTGAGATGTGGAGTTATCTTATAGCCAAATAAACATAATTAAGGTGTCTTAGGGTAATATCTCACCTAGGATTAGTGGTTGCAATATCAACCACCTAAACAAGCCTAATAGTTAGGCTATTGAGAACCATACATGGGACATTATTTATGTCATACCAAGAACCATGTCTTCACCTAGTTAATTTTATTGCAAGGAAGGTATGCCCTAGATCATCACTTGATATATGGTTATGAATTGATTCTAGTATGAAAAAGTTCTTGGTTTATAGATTTATTTGATCTGTAAATTTATGATGTTTATCATTACTCCTAATGCCCAACACAAGAAACAAGGTTGGTATTTTGCCTTCTATTGGGTTTAGTTCTTAAATCATGGTGTATTGAGTAATCAAATAACATGATCAATTATTTGTTTAAAAGGGACTTCCAATGGTCCTCATTATATGATGGAATAAGCAACATTCGAATGAATATTAATCATTTTCTAATTAATAGTTGCAATGACTAAGTAACTTATGAATTGGCCATAGGTAAGAATCTCTAGGAATTATAAAAAATTGGAGGTCAAATAAGAGGTAGTAACATAATTGTTACTAGCCACAATTTCAAGTTTATTCAAGCCCCTTTTTTCTTAGACCTTTTCATTAAGTTGTGTCTCATATGGGTGTTTTATCATAAATATAGCAATCATAATTTAATACATGTCATGCATTTGGTATGTTTTCATTATGTAAAACAATTGGCAATCATTATGCTTTTAGGCATTCTAACAACAAAAACCATGTATCTAATAAATCGACATTTTTATCAAATGGATATCGTGCATTCAACGAAACCCATTCCACAAGGTTGCTAGGCTCCCTTAATTCTAGGTTGACCTTTCAAAACAACCTAACTAAGGTTGAAAGGCTTCATGATTTATTGTTTGGGAATAACCTATATCATCTTCCTACAAGGTCCAAAAGATGATACACTATTATCAAATAAAAATTAGAATGGATGTCAAACAAGGAAGAGAAGTTTTTATCTTCTTTGTGTTTTAGGAATTAATAAAATACCATGACATGTTGACATCTCATGCCACACCAATTTAGAGGGTTGTGGGAAAATTGGGCTTGTTGTGGAGGCCATAAGCCCCTTAAGTAACTAAATTAGTAGATTTAAATTTGAACTCTACAATTGAGCTCTTTCCAAAAGTTAATTTTGACATTGATGGGAAGCTAAAATAATTTGGATAGTGTCTATGAGATAGTTTATAAGTAGACTAGCCGTTAGTTATATTTCAAGAACATCTTATCCTTAATGAAAAAACTCATCACAATGCTAGCCCTCTTGTCAATGTCATGCACATAATCCTTCTCAATCATCCCAATGGCCTAGACTTCTTGAGAGTAGTGGGACATATTATGCATTAGCATGGTCCCTTACCTCAAGCATTCATTGATCAATGTGGTGATACACATTGTAATTTATCCCATACTCAAACTCCTACATATTTACCTACACCCAATACACACATTCATATCCTTACACATGTGGCTACACCTTCTATCCCACCTACTCACATAAGCACCTCTTCATTGCACACTGCTCAAATCTCCATTTCTACTTATTGGTTCATACCCCCTCACAGCCTCTTCTTCTCGCATATGTAGCTAGATCCTCTAGCTTATTGTAACCATGTGTTCTCAACCATTCACCACTCTTCCTACAACTAACACCATTCCTATTACTATTGCTACCATAGCTCCTCCCCAAACTAGTGGCCTAGTAATCAATCAATTAATAAAAAATATGAGGAATCTCTAAAATCGACTTACCTCTCTTTCTTCTACATCCCAACCTATGACTACATAGTACTTCCATTTCTTTGGGCATTCTTGCCACACCTCTCCCTACATAGTTTGAGGTCCTCTAGTGCAACAAATATAATGTTAAATGGGATCCTCAAATCCATGTCTCTAGATTCATTGCCACTTGTAGTGATTTCATTTTTTATGGTAAATTATTAGAGAAACTATTCATGCACTTTCTTAAGGAGACCACCCTAGATTGGTTTTTCTCCTTTCCTCATCACTCTTTTATTCTTTCAATTAGCTCATTCCTCTTTTTTTACAACATTTTCAAGTAAACATTGGCTGATGGGTTATTTAAATACACTATTCATTGCAACCAACGTACCAATGAGAAAATGATAGATTTGATCTTTCATTAATAATCTCCATTCTTTCAAATTCCTTATCCCCTTCTCAACTCTAATGTTCAATGATTCTTCATTGGTACTCTTCAACCTTGTATTTGGGATAGATATTTCTAATGCATTACCCTTCTTTTCCACATCTTTGCATAGTCCTCAAAGATTATTAGAAAACAATGAGATTAGTTGAGGTGCTTCCTTTGGCCAATTCACTTGCTCTTAATTTTTCTTTAGGGCCATCTACATCATATAACTCTCATTACAAAAAGAATAACAATTTATTAACAAAAAGTTAAACCACATTGATTGTCAACCAAGTTGACTTTTCCACATCTACTTCTTTGATGTTGGTGATATCCTTGTGCTCATAGCACAATTATCATTTCATGAATTTTGCTAATCCATTTTATACCATCCTTTAGCAACTTATTTCTAACAAGCTCATCTAGTTTCTACTCATTCACTCTCTTGACACAAAACTCCCTCTCCCTAAAACAAATGACCCAAAGGCTTTATGCCAATACTATTAGGTCCTAGGCCATGATATTGAGAAGTGCATACACCTAAGACATTTGATATAGGACTTGATTGACACTAATGTCATATAAGTTGCCAATGTTAATGACAAGTAATAAATCTATCACCCTTCCCTAATTAAAATATTCAAATTTATGCACCCATTCCCTCAACACTCCATAGCTGAATATGTAGTTCCTATTACCACTTTCTTTCATTCTAGATTTTAATTTTGAAAGTATCCCACACATCGCTAGTGCAAATCCCTTTCTTGATACTCCATTTTTTAAGATGAAGGTATAGTGGATGTTCAACCTTTTCTTTCTCTTGCTGAATCAACTCTTGAACCTACCATTAGATTCTCATGTGATGATGTGATTGTTGATGTTTATGATGGCCTACTATACATTGAAGCACTAGTTCACCAAAAAAATCATTCATAGAGTTTTGGTGAACCCTATGAGCTCAATGAATACATTACATAGGATTTCATAGGAGTTCTCATGCATAAAAAAGTGCACAAAGATTATTGTTCTCCCTCAAATATCTCTTTGTGTATGTGTACACGTCTTTCTATCCCTACTCTTGGTTCTATCATTCTCCTCATCCAACTTGAATCAAACTCCCTAGATGTTATTTTCCATGCGATTTCTACTTTAGATTGTGACTACATTCTCTTGGTTCATCCTTGGCTTAGTACAATGCAAGCAATACCTAATATTCCCTCATGATGGTATTACTCATACAATTCCCCCATAGTAAAATAACAACCACTTTCTACTCAAGGCCACTTTTCTTTAGATTATTTCTTTTCGACCCTTTTGGCCCATCTAAACAATGCAATTATATTCTCACCTATTCTAGAAGTATGTCTTTAACAAGATACTTCCCCACATTCTGTTAGACACACAAGACAACTGAGTGGGGGGTGAATCGGTTGTACATTAAAACCTTAAACCCTCATTAACCATCAAACCCTTATTAATCATAAGTATAATGTAAACATGTGAAACATAAACACATTCAACACCATACACAAGAGAACACTGGATTGACGTGAAAAACCCTAATCAAGGAAAAACCACAGTGAGGATTAACTCACATATATATTAATAGCAACACCAAATACAATAGGCTCACTGCCAGTAGGCCTGATTGCCCCAAAGAGAAGAATGGCTCACTGCCAAGGGTGTTGAAACACAACAATCTACTGAGAAGGGGGTGTGAATCAATAGATCCTTTAAAATTGGCCCTAAAAGGATTTAATAGATTGATTCTTTTAACTCTTTTAGTGCGGATTGAAACAATACAAGCGGAGATAAAAACATGTATATACAAAAGTGCATAACACAAGATATATGTGGAAAACCCAAGATGGGAAAAACCACAGTGAGAAATACTGCTAGGAGCTACTGTCCTAATCTAGCCTCAAAATCAAAAGTTTTGTTACAAATTTTAAGGGCACCAACCCTAAGGAGACAACAATTCCCAATTTATAGGACCACCCACTCTCTGCTCTGAGCACCTACCCAGATATTTGATGGCAACTACCATTCAGATTTACAATGTAAGTTTTTACAATTTGTTCAATAGAACACAGTTCAATGTTGCAACCTAATTTGCAACTGCTCAACACCTTGTTGCAGCCTCTGCAACTAGTTCTCTGCTTTGCACCTCCTTTGTTTTGCACTTGGATATAAACCCTGATTAAGATCTTCTATCTTTTGTTTGGGTTCCACTCATCCATAACACCTCTACACTCTCCCTTTTTCTTTTAGTGCATTCTCTGTTTGCCCCCAAAAGACTTAGAATGCTCCTCTGCTGCATACACTCAATTATTTACAACAATCACCCTTAGCCGAATTTTTATTTTCACTATTGTCTACATCAAAAACCTACATCAGCTGGCTCAAGATTTTCACACCATACAGATCTTTTGCTAGGGTTCGCTACTCAACTTCTTTTGCAAGCCACCAATTCATCAAGCCACATGCTCACTTATCTAGATTCAAACATTTTTCTCTTTTGGCATTTTGGAAAGCTAGGGTTTCAGTCTCATTTATTTCATATTCTTTGTATCAGATCAAAATCTAATTCTTTTTCGTCTACATATTCGTGTCACCAATTTGATCATCCCATCACCAATAAAAATTGGTAGCTAGAGTGGTTGGACCAAATGACTTCACTCACATAGTCGGTTTGTAGTCAAAACCCTCATTCACACTGTCGTAGTCGTTGAGGACTCTCAATTTAACCCTGAGCCATTGATCTACTACTTTTGTATGATGATCTTTCGATTCACATTCATTGCCCAACTTTAAAACACAACCGTCAGATTAAAGATCCATTTAATAATTGTCGTTGATCTCCATCACATGCAACTTACATAACAAGGGGTCCACCAAGACACGCATCACAAGCTTGCTACCCTGCGAGCTAAAGAAATAGGCCTACCAAACCTTAGCGGGCTGGCAGGCTAATGCCATTTGTCATCCTCGTTAGCGTTGTGCAATTCACAAAAACAATGTGAATTGACCTATCGATCAATCATTCTTCGCCACTTGTCTTCACATGCCATCATCCACTTCCGTCTTCTCATCCTCTATTCGGTCCCACCTAATACATGTTTCAAGCTTGCTATACAAGGGACCCACAACATCTCAATGGGATGGAAAGGAGTCGTTGATCTTCAAGACTCAACCACAACCGTTGATCACGCTGAGGGCATATATTTTGTGCACAACTTAGGAAACATTATAGTTGTAGAATATTTTCTAGACCAGTAAGCTAGGAAAAGGGTCCGGTCACACCAATGACTTCAATGGCTTAAGTTGTCACTTAAGCAACCCACAACAACCAATAAATAGTCAACGATAAAATATAAAGTCTATTCAATGCCATGACTACAAGATTTAGGGTTTAACAATAAAACCCTAGTGCATACCGAGAGATAAAATAATTCATTTCTTGAGCATGACACACATCCTCTGGATTTGCAAATTACACCATTGGAATGCACTCAAAAGACCCATATCAAATTTGCATACTAATTTGACCTTAAACAATTGGAGGTCACCTTTGTAATGTCATGACAACATTGCAACGATTGCAAAACATGCTCCTTCCTCCATCAATCATCACCAAAACCTCTAGAACTTGAACCACTGCATCTCTGATCTCTCCTTTGACATCCATAACACTTTTGACATCAATGACAACCAAATTGGCAACAATATCCCCTTTTTTCATTGATGGAAAAACCAAATGCTCAACCTGAAAACAATGATCTGATACCAATTATAGATATTTCAATTTATGCTCTACACCAACTAAACTATTCACTACAGTTGCACGTGCTCAACATTCTCCCCCTTTCATAATTGTCTAAGCATTTGCATAAATTCTCCCCCTTTGAATTCAATGGAAAGGGGTCATGCTTAGTACCTAAAGTTTTCTCCCCCTTTGAATATCCTCCTCCTTTAACAAGCAAGTCAAAGAGAAAGAGATCTTGAATTTGCAACCATCAAGACATTAGAAATTTTTAAAACTAGATTTACCTGACTTGATCTCTCTGTTCATTTCCAGGGATGAATGAAATACCAACGAAGCTCCCCCTGGACCCATGCCTTATCACTAGAGTTTAGTGATATGATGTGGGAGCAATTACTCCAAATTTTTGCCTTAGATATTTGAATTGTTCCTTGGGAAGAGGCTTGGTGAAAATGTCTTCCACTTGATCTTTGGTTGGAACATACTCCCTGGTAACTTCCTCATTTGCAACCTTCTCTTTGGTGAAGTGATACTTAATTGATATATGCTTGGTTCTAGAATGCATCACTGGATTATTTGAGATGTTTATTGCGCTTGAGTTATCACAAAGAATAGAGATAGGTTCATTGTACTCAACCTTGATGTCTTTGAGAGTCTTCTTTATCCATAGAACTTGAGTACAACATACTGCTGCTGCTACATATTCCGCTTCTTCTGTAGATAGAGTAACTAATTCTTTTTTTTTTGCTCATCCAGGAAACACATTTCTTTCCCAAAAATAATGCTCCACCACTTGTGCTTTTTCTATAATCCGTACTTCCAATTCAATCAACATCTATATATGTAGTTAAAGTGAAATCCTTTCTCTTGGGATACCATAGTCTATAGTCAATAGTGCTTTTAATTTATCTAAAGATTCTCTTCACTGCGTTGACATGAGATTCTTTTGGGGCAGCTTGAAATATTTCTACTAGACATACTGCTTGCAAAATATTTGGCCTTGATGTAGTTAAATACAACAAGATTCCAATCATTGACCTATACATTGTCTGATTTGCATCTAGGGACTCATCTGATTTGCTCAATTTACAACCAGTTATCATGGGGATACTAACTAGTCTTCTATCTTCCATCCCAAATTTCTATGACCATTTCCTTAACATACTTAGTTTGAGATATAAATATCCCACAACAAGTTTGTGCAATTTGTAAACCAAGGAAAAATGACAACATGCCTAGCATTGACATCTCAAATTCATCTTGCATGTGGGTAGCAAACACTTTACACATCTTATCATTGCTACCACCAAATATGATGTCATCCACATAAACTACAACAATAATCATGTGCTCACCTTTTGATTTAAAATACAAATTGTTATTTGCACATCCTTTCTTGAATCCTTGTTGTTGTAGATATTGGTCCAACCTTGAATACCATGCTCTAGGTGCTTGTTTTAGAACATACAAAGTTTTTCTCAATTTGCAAACATAGTCTTCCTCTTCTGATAGCTGAAAACCCTTTGATTGTTCAATGTAAACTTCTTCTTCAAGGTTTCCATTCAAAAATGCAGATTTAACATCCATTTGATATACTTTAAATCCTTTATATATTGGAAATGCAAGAAACATTCTTATTGCTTCTAGAAACATTCTTGGGGGTGTACGAACCAATTCCCATGTCTTATTTTTCTCAATCTAATTTAGCTCTTCTTCCATGGCCTTTATCCAAAAATAATCCTTACTAGCATCAATAAAGCTTTTAGGTTCAATTTGTGACAAGAGAGAAAAATCTACTTACTCTTTGTTCTTTGTAAGTTTTCTCCTTGTCTAAACACCTTCATTCTTATCACCAATAATCTGATCCGCAGGGTGATCCTTCTGAACATATTTTGCAAGTTCTTTTTCAACTTATTCTTCTACATCTTTATCAAATTTTTTTTCTTCACAATTAGATTCTTCCTCAAAGCGATCCTCATCAGTTTTGACCTGTTTTATATCTTCATCAATCTTGACATTGATGCTTTCCACAATCTTGTGCAACCTTTTGTTGTAGCACTTGTAAGCTTTTCCTTGGGTGGAATATCCTATAAATATTCATCCATCACATCTAGAATCAAAGCTTCCCAAATTTTCATCTTCTCTTTCGATACATAGCATTTGCTACCAAATACCTTGAAATACCTAACAAATGTTGGTTTTCCATACCATAGTTCATAGGGTGTCTTATCATTATTTGTTCTTATTTGAACCCTATTTAAGATGTATACCATTGTATGAATTGCCTCTCTCCAAAACATATCTACTAACTTGGCCTCATTTAGCATTGTTCTAGCGATGTCCTTAACTACCCTGTTCTTTCTCTCCACTACTCCATTCCACTATGGAGTTCTTGGTGCAGAGTATTATCTCTTAATTCCATGGTTTTCACAATACTCAATAAATTCTCCTCCTCTATATGATCTTAGACATTTAATTCTTCTCCTAGTCTCCTTCTTAACCATCTTCCTAAATATCTTGAATCTTTCAAATGCTTGGGAATTATCTTTTAGGAAGGTTACCCATGTCTTTCTGGTGTAATCATCAATTAGCAACATAAAGTATCTTTCACCTTTCAAACCTCTTGTCCTTGTAGGACCACACAAATTTGTATCAACCAATTGTAGGGGTTTTGTGGGGGTGATCCCACAATACTGGTTTACAATTTTTTTCCAAATTGGACATTGAACTGAACTTTTTTAACTAAATCTTCACTTTCGGGCACGTATAGAGGCTAAGCCATGAGGAATTTGAAGATGATGCAAACTAGTGATTTGTGACATTTTTTCTATAGATTCTAAATATATTTTTTTCCAAATTTTTTGGAATCATATTTCACTTTTTTTTCCATCTCCTTCGAAAACTAGTTTTTAATAGAAACATCATTTTTAAAGAGTGGCATTATTGGCTAACACATAACTTTTTTTCTGTGAAGGATAAAATTCTAATTTTTTTGAAATAGAATTCATAACTAAGATATCTAGTGCATGGAATTGGTTTCATAGCATTTCATTGAATATTTTTTTCTTAATTAAGTTTCAAAGTCAAACCAGTTATAATTTAGACATGATTTACTAGCTAAAACATAATTTTTTTTGTATGTATCGATTTTTTTTTTGGATCAAGGACATCAATATCTAGTGCATAGATATTTTTCAGATTTATTTTCCAATCTTTATTTCTTCTTCTCAAGAGCAGTAGACTCCTTGTTCACTTTAGGTGGTATGTTTTTCTTTTTCTCATTTTGTATATTTGGTCTTACAAACTGTGTTCTACAATTCCTTGCTATATGACCAAAGTTGTTACAGTTGTAACACGTCACATTCATATCTACTAAAGGAGAAAATGGATTATTGATTGCAAAATTTTGACTCCTTTTAGGAATTACTCTACATTCTCTGGCCCTATGACCAAATTGATTGCATGTAAATAATACCCATAAAAGTATGATGAGTACCTGGTCATAACATTTCCTTGAGCAGGATGAGGGGATCTTCTTTGCATTGGTTTCCTTAAATATTTCTCTTATGAATCCATCAACATCAATTCTCCTTATGTTCTACCTTTCCTTCTAATGATTGGGAGCTGAGTGGTTATTCTTCTTATCTGCAACAGGGCTCTTTTCTTCATATGTTTTCTTTTCTTTAGCAACCTTCTTCTACTTAGCCATATTCATTTTCTCATCAACAAATGCACTTTCCTTGTAGAATTTCTCACCATTTGAACTATCCTTTTTATTTTTCTCTAAATCTCTCATACTATTTTGGAGAAGTGTCCATAAATGAGCTCTTACCTTTCTCAAGTCCTAAACCATATTTTTCTTTGTTAGATGGCTTTTGTGTGTTCAATAGTCCATCAAGAATCTTCGTGTCACCTTTCAATTTTAGACCTTTTTTCTATTTGTTCTTTTGCCTTCTCCAACTCTTTTCCTAATGAAACTATCTTTGGGCCTCTAGCTGCACACATTTGTTTACTTTGGACTGCAACTTAGTCTTGACTACATCTTTAATTCTCCTGGTCTCCTCTACTTGCAACTTCATACTTACTACCGACTAATTGGCTTCTTCAAGATCTTTAGTTAACTTGTTAGTATCCTTTAGTGAAAGCTTCTTCTGATGTTTATTCTCCTTTTTAAGTTTTTCAATCCCCTCTCTTAAGTCATCTATCTCATCTAGTGCATAGATGAGTTCGCCTTCTAGGTCAAATTCTCCTTCCTCTTCCCCTTCTTCACCAAGGTTCTCTACCTTTTCATTTTTTTGCTCATATTATTTTTCCATGAAAAGAAATTTGTCTTCTTTCATTACAAATGTGCAGTCTAGTTCATCCTCTAAACTATCACTAACATCAGATATATCACTCTCTTCTTGATTGTACATACCCTTCTTTTTTTGAAAACTTTTTCTCTTAGGGAAGAATGGTTTCTTCATTTTACAATCTATATCTTGTTCAAAGTTAACCTTTTTATTGTATGGAAATTTAGCAACAAAATGACCTACTTTACCACATTCGAAGCATTTGAAGGGCAACTTACCTCTATACTTTCCGGAGCCTCTTTTAAGTCTTCTGATGTATTTTTCCTCTTCCTCAACAGTCTCTTCATCCCTAGATGATGTTTCTTTTGCCTTGGACTTCTTGGGTGCTTCATCCTTCTCCTTGTTTAAAGCCTTGAATGCAACTTCTCTTTTAGATGGCTTTGCATTTTCCATTCTCATCTCATATTCAGTATATATTCCATGCAACTCATCAAGAGTGAGTTTGTCTACATCTCTTTCTTCCTCTATTGCAAAAATCTTGGAATCATATTTGGCAATCATGGACCTTAAATTTTTTTGCACAATAACCATGTCTTTTACTTCTTCTCCAAATCCTCTGATCGAGTTTACTATTTCATCAACCCTAAGAAGATATTTTGCAATCTTTTCTTCTTCACTCATCTCGAAACCTGCAAACTTGGCTTTGGGAATCTACACCTTCACTAAATTTACCTTGTCATCTGCTTCATAGATGCTCAACTTTTTCTAGACATCATGTGCTGTTTTATAATGCATAACCTTGACAAACATTGATCTAGACAAACTACAAAGGATGGAATGCCTTTCTTTTTCATTGTTCTCATGATATTTCTTTCCTACAACATCAATAGGAGGAGTAGTAGGAATAGTGTATCCATTCTTGACAGGCATCCAAACATCAAATCCTAGGGATCCCAAATATTCCTCCATCATTATGCTCCAGAAAGCATAATATGATCCATCAAACTAAGGTGCCTTGTTTGTAGAGGAGCCTTCCTGACTGGCCATTATGTTCACTTTTCCAAGATCTACTCGAGCTGATTAAGCTTCTCCTAGGAAACCTATGGCTCTGATACCAATTGTTGAAACACAAAAATCTACTTAGATGGGGGGTGAATTAGTGGATCCTTTAAAAAATGACCCTAAAAGGATTGAACATATTGATTCTTTTAAGTCTTTTAGTGTAGATTAAAATAATAGAAGCAGAGATAAAAACGTCCACATATAAAAGCACATAACACAAGATATACGAGGAAAAACCAAGATGGGAAAAACCACGGTGAGAAAAGCTGCTAGGAGCTACTGTCCTAATCTAGCCTCACAATCAAAAGTTATGTTACAAATTTTAAGGAAACTGACCTTAAGGAGACACCAATCCCATGATTTTTGGAGCACCTACTCCAAGGAAGCACCCACTCCCTAATATAAGAACCTACCTAGATATCTGATGGCACCCACCAATCAAATTTACAATGTAAGTTTTTATAATTTGTTTAATAGAACACAATTCAATGTTGCAACCAAATTTTCAACTGCTCAACACCTTGTTGCAACCTTTGCAACCTGGTTATCTGCTCTGTACCTCCTTTGTTTTGCACTTGGATATAAACCCTAATTAAGATCTTTTATCTTTTGTTTGGGTTCTACTCATCCACAACACCTCTACACTCTCCCTTTTTATTTTAGAGAATTCCCTATCTACCCAAAAAGACTCAAAATGCTCCTCTGTTGCATACACTCAATTCTCTACTACAATCACCCTTAGCTGAATTTTGATTTTCACTATTGTGTGCATCAATGACCTACAACAACTACCTCGATATTTTCACATCATACAGATCTTTTGCTAGGGTTTGCTACTTAACTTCTTTCGCAAGCCACTAATTCATCAAGCCACATACTCACTTATCTAGATTCAAATATTTTTCTATTTTGGCATTCTAGAAAGCTAAGGTTTCAGTCTCATTTATTTCATATTCTCTATATCAGATCAAAATCTGATTCTCTACTGCCTACATATTCGTGTCACTGATTTGATCATCCCATCACCAATAAAAATTGGTAGCTAGAGCGGTTGGACCAATTGAAATCACTCACATAGTTAGTTTGCATTCAAAACTGTCATTCACACTATCATAGTCATTGGAGACTCTCAATTTAAACCTGAGCCATTGATCTACTGATTTCACACCATGATCTGTCAATTCGCATTCATTGCCCAAATTTAAAACACAACCATCAGATTAAAGATCCATTTAATAATCATCGTCGAAATTCCATCGTATGCAGCTTACATAGCATGGGGTCCACCAAGACACGCATCAAAAGCCTGCTATCCTGTGAACTAAAGACATGAGTCCATCAAACCTTAGCGGGCTGGTAGACTAAAACCATTTGTCATCTTCATCAACATCGTGAAATTCGCAACAACAATGTGAATTGACCTATAAATCAATCATTCTTCACCACTTGTCTTCACATCTCATCATCCACTTCCATCTTTTCATCCTCTAGGGTGATCCCACAATATTGGTTTACAATTTTTGGTCAAACTGGACACTAAAATATTTTTTTCTAACTAAATATTCACTTTGGGGCACCTATAGCAGCTAAACCATGAGGAATTTGAAGATGCAAACTAGTGATTTGTGACATTTTGTCTATAGATTCTAAATATATATTTTTAAAAATTTTTGGAATCAGATTGCACTTCTTTTTCCATCTCCTTCGAAAACTAGTTTTTTCAGCAAACAACATTTTTAAGGAGTGACACTCATCGTATACAACATAAATTTTTTTTCCATGAAAGATAAAATTCTAATTCTTTCGAATTTAGATTTTTAAATGTGATATCTAGTGCTTCCAATTGTTCTCATAGTTTTTTATTGATTATTTTTTCCTTAATCAAGTTTGAAGTCAAAACAATTACAATTTAGACATAGACAAACTGTATACAACGTAAATTTTTTTGTATGTATCCAAATTCAATATATTTTTTTTGAATCAAGGACTTCAATATCTAGTGCACTCATATTTTTATTTTTTATTTTTTGATAATCTACTATTTTTCCACATGTGCAAAATAGGGAGTTTGATTTTCGGTGAAAAACCTATGTTTAATAAAACTAAAAAAAAAATTACATAATAAAACCAAAATAGATTAAAAATATATTCATTGGATAGCTCGTTTCGAGGAATACCATCATCTAGTTGGGTTTGTGAAGTCTCCTCCATTTTCATCCTCAACCCGAGCTTTGAAGGGAAAAATTTCGGACATTTTTGGTGCCAGAGAGGGAGAAGAGGGGAAAAGGGGGGTTCAATCGAACCCATGTTCGATCAAACCCTTTCAAAATAATATTAAAAAATGATCGAACGAATTTAAAATAATGTAAAAAAATAATTGGCGGGTTGGTTCGAGCAGACTCTTAGCCGACGTCTACTCAAACCCCCAACCGATGAATACATTTTAAATTTAATTTTTCCTCCATATTTGCAATAGTGTGCAATAGTGTTATTTTATAATATATTATTTATAATATATATGTCTACAGTATATTATTTATATTATTAATATAATAATTATTAATAATATAAATAATACATTATATTTTCATCAAGTCCAAGCCAGCCGTATCCAAGGTATGTTTTTCAATAACAGGTGTTAGTTTTTGCAGGTATTTAGTCATTTGCAAGGATTTCCGAGTTGCCTAAGGATGATATGGCATGTGCTATGAATCAAACTAATCAAGAGGTATATCAAAAAGCAATAATTTTGGAGATAAGCATTGCTTCCAAGTGTGTTATGGCAGGATAACATGTTGGATCCCAACGGGGTTTCAAAAGCAGTAAATAAGAAACGACCAATTCTGTGGCTATAAGTATTCAAACATACCGTTCTCTGTCAATAACAATTCACATTTATAAATCTTCGATGGTGGCTTCACTGTCAAGGTTGGTGGATTTCTAACAACGATGGCGACATCACTGTGAAGGTTGGTGGATTTCTAACAAAGGGAAAGGTTTATGTGTGCAAGTATATCACTGTCAGGTATGATCCATAACACAGTAAAACACTCGCAACATATCTTTTCATGTTCTGCCCGAAGAAATGTGAAATAATATTTGCAGGCCTGTGTGATGATAATAATGTTATCAAAACATATCTTTGTACTACTGATTACAAATTACTTCCATTCGGCTGATATACCTTTGTTTGCATATGCTTTCATACTTACTTAGTATGAGGTTCTAATTAATCGGCCTCTGGTCTCTATCTATAGTTAATCACAAAGTCACATATCTCTTGGCTCTGTCAATTCAGTATAGGGACCAGGTATCTCATGGGACCTATGTAAGTGTGTCAAAATCAATATAGGGACCTGATACGGTACAGGATCTTTATAAGTGTTGAGACAAACCCAGGAAAAGAAATGGAATTCATTCCAAGAAATCACCGAGCTCCTTTTGCAGTGCAAGCATGGGAAATATCATTCTCTAAGGGGTTGGGCAAAGTGTAGTTGTCCTACATATTCAATACATAATGCACCCCAGTTTTTAAAAGTGTGAAAGACATAATTGGAGATGACATTCTGCAGCCTTCAACACAAAGCTTAATTTTTCCCTCCAGTTTGGTATCTATCTTTGTTAATAATGTGATAGATTTGAATCCCAATTTCCAAGATATGCAAAAGATATCTGACATTATTATAAAAGGAGTTTTCCTAAAAGATAATGCATTACTAACAAGCATTCAGAAATATGATTTCTGGTCTAGTGAAGCTTACATTGGAGGAGTGTTTCCAAGACACTTTTTGCATCATAAAATAAGCTTCTGAAATATATATACAGGGATGAGACTTTCATTGGAACACAACATTTCAAGCTACTTATATAGGGAGTTGAATAGGTATCAAATTGAATTGGAAAGTGAAATGGTAAGAGTCTTCAAACTAAAGTATCATGCCATTTCTTTCCTGCCCACTCATCACTGTCATCAAGTATCAATGCTTAAAATTCCAAACCAGATTCAAAAGGAAGATATACAATCTGAAGAATAAAATGTAGCTGTGGGGAGCACAAAAAAAAAACTAGTACAATCAGGTTGCTCTATTCAAGGTTCACTGAATGCCCAACCAGCTATGAGAGGGAACCGACCCCTACTACCAGATATAAATGTCACAATAGATACAAAGTTACCACCTATAGATCAACTCATGTGCAGAGGAGGCCAGTTGATCAATTCAAAAAATACGAGGAAATGAAAAGAAAGTATAAAATTTTGGTGCCAGTAGATAATAGCTTTTTGCTCCAATGCAATAGAAATATGGACAATTATAGCTACACATGGTCAAACATTTTTATGTTTAGTCTACTCTAGTTTGTACCAGTCAACCTATTATAGAGAAGTTGACATTTTGTATATGCTGGAAAGTTGTTAACACAACAAACTATCTACTATGAAGTATGTAATCATTATGTAACCTTGATTAAATATTATAATATATAGTCGGCTGACACGCTGTTTACTTAAAATAATAATATATAAATAATATACTATAAACATATATATTATAAATAATTACAATAAATTTTATAATATCAATATACTTTTGAATTAAATAGGTCCTAAAAAATATATTGTGTAAATACATATAAAATTATAAATAAACAAAATTTAAAATAAAAATAATAATATATTATAATTTATAAAAAGAAAATATTTAGTTTAAATAGAGATAAAGAGATATATGGGAAGAGTGTTGGGGATACAGAGGGTCTGTCATCATAGAATAGACGTCTAAAACAACAGTGCCTTAGTGATTTTCATTTCTTCAAATCACATCAAAGACACAAACTATGCCATAAAGCGGAAACAAGCATAGTGGATCCCCCATTGATCTTTCTGAGAAAAGTAAATTCTTAACAAATACAAATTCAACACAAGCATAGATTCAAGAAGCAAAATCAAACAACCATGAAAGACAAACATGTAGACACACAAATTTACGTGGGGAAAACCTTTTTAGGTAAAAAATCCACCCTCCAAAACACTCAACTCAAATTGTATTATTCAACAACAAACAATTACAATACAATCTTAGAGCTATGCTCTTCAGAAGATTACATCTTTTCCATATGGAGAATTTAGGCAACAAAAATATACAAAATCATCACACACTTACAATGTATTCAAATGACATACTATGTAGATTCCCTTCAGATCCTCAGTTGACTATCTCAGCCAGCCTTATGTCTAGCCCAACCACTAGGCATCTCAGGTTCACATCTTTGTTGATCTGAGAGTCTAAGTGTTCACGGTTATTCTGCAATATGCAAAACTGCTCGAACACTCTCAACCTCTCTCTCTTTTTCTCATCATCACTTGATCTTGCACACAAGATTACTTTATAATCTCTAACCGTGTGCCTACCTCTTCTGCCCGTCCCAACAATCAATAGTCATCAGGATAATTAATTATCCTACCTACAAGATTACATCATTCTCTAATAACGTGCACCGCTTATTCAGCCAGGTGCATCAAGTTGCACAACATTAAATCGGTTGCAGATACATGTCCGTCAACCTCCATTCAAATAATGCAACCTATCACAATTAGAAAATAATATTTTGGCCAACTAGGTCTTAAAGATCTTGTGACGTGTCGCTTTACCATTCGTTCGCTACTTTGAATTCTGGTCAAGCTCGGTCGGTCGAGCTTCGAGCTCATACTGGCTTCCCCCGCGCTACCGCTCCGAACCCATTCATCCACTATGGTATAGTGGTGAGCCCACTTGACCTACTCTCAGCCTTTCCCATGCTATCGCTGAGCTCTGAGATGCTAGTTGTGGTAAGGAGGTAACCACCTGGCATCACCGCTGTAGTCAACTATTCTACTGTGGAGGCCGCTAGGCCACCTTGTGACAGGGCGGTGATCACGAGCGGTCTTACCGTGGCCATCGCAGTGAGACTTATCACTGCCCACAGTAAGGTGATAACTACCAAAATTAACCACCACCCTTCATCCTCCAACAACCACTCTTGCGGTGCTCACCATGCTACCTCCACCGCTAGACATAGACCTCACGATAAGGAGGTAAGGCATCACTCCACCACCATGCCACTCACCGTGCCACCACACCACTGATGATAAACCTCCATGGTAAGGAGGTAGGACTTCCCTTCGCTAGCACGCCACCAACTGTGCTATTGCGCCACCTCCAAGCAACCCCTACAGTAAGGAGGTAATAGCCACACGAATAGTTAAGCCTTCATCGTGCCACCACCAAGCAGGGTAGAGACTGTCGCGGTAAGGTGGTAACACCACCCAACTGCCAGACCAAGTAGGGTGGCCTGTGGTAAAGCAATAAACCGCTCAACCACGCCACCAAAGAAAGCTTGCAGTGGTAAGGTGGTAAAGGCCAGAAACATGGAGAAATCGCCCAAGTCCGAAAGGGGTCCAGAAAGTTGAGGCATAATTTCCCAACAAAGAGAAAGGGAGAGAGAGGTAGGGATGGACAGATAGATAGGGGGATAGGGAGGGAGTGAGTGAGGGAGAGATGGGGAGAGATAGAGATGGGGGAGATAGAGAGAGAGGGAGAGACTTAATGGAGAGAAAAAGTTAGAGGATAGGCAGAGAAGAGGGGGAGAGAGGGAGAGAGATAGGGAAACAGATAGGTAGAAGAGGGAGAGAAAGAAGAGGGGGGAGAGAGGGAGAGTGATATGTAGAGAGGGAGAGAGAGAAGAAGATGGGGGAGAGGGAGAGACATAGAAAGGGAGGGAGAATTAGAGGGGGAAGAGCGAGAGAGAGGGGTAAGGAGATAGAGATACATAGGAAGATAGATAGAGATGGAGATGGAGAAGGAGAGGGATAGTGAGAGGATAGAAGGAGCTAGGGAGATAAAGATAGAGAGGAGAGAAGGATATATAGCTCAATGGAAGAGATAAATATATAGAGAGGGATAGGTAGGGATAGAAAGAGGGAGAGATAGAGGGGGGAAGAGAAAGAGAGAGGGGTAAGGAGATAGAGATAGATAGGAAGATAGAGATAGGTATGGAGAAGGAGAAGGAGAAGGAGAAGGAGAGGGATATGGAGAGAAGGAGAGGAGAGGGAGAGGTAAAGAGAGAGAGGAGAGAAGGATATATAGAGATGAAAGAGATAAATATATAGAGGGATAGAGAGGGAGATAGATGGATGGAAAGAGTGATTGAGATACAAATTTTGAATCAAGAAGATAATCAGGCTCCATTACCAGTAGGATCATGTTATGTTTGCAATAATTAGAGAGGGAGAGAGAGAGGGAGAGGGATTGGGAGAGAGATAGAGGGAGTGAGTGAGAGGGAGAGGGGGTAGGAGGGAGATACTTGAGAGAGAGAGAGAGGGAGTGGGAGAGAGATAGAGGGTATAGGGTTAAGAGTAGAGGGTAGAGGGTTTAAGGGTTTAGGGTAGAGGGTATAGGGTTTAATGGTG